>JAEBUS010000015.1:165729-292661 GCA_023014475.1 Amanita pallidorosea | reverse complement strand
AGACTTGCAGAGACTTGCAGTGACCTGTAGTGGCCTGCAGTAATTCTGCAGAGACCTGCAGAGACTTGCAGAGACTTGCAGTGACCTGTAGTGGCCTGCAGTGAATCCATAGTGATCTGCAGTGATCTGCAGTGGCCTGCAGTAATTCTGCAGAGACCTGCAAATACCTGTAGTGGCCTGCAGTAATTCTGCAGTGACCTGCAGTAATTCTGCAGTGACCTGCAGTAATTCTGCAGAGACCTGCAGTGGCCTGCAGTAATTCTGCAGAGACCTGCAGTGACCTGCAGTAATTCTGCAGAGACCTGCAGTGACTTGCAGTGACTTGCAGAGACCTGTAGTGGCCTGCAGTAATTCTGCAGAGACCTGCAGTGAATCCACAGTGATCTGCAGAGACCTGCAGAGACCTGCAGTGACCTGTAGTGGCCTGCAGTAATTCTGCAGAGACCTGCAGTGAATCCACAGTGATCTGCAGTGACCTGCAGTGGCCTGCAGTAATTCTGCAGAGACCTGCAGTAATTCTACAGTGACCTACAGTAATTCACAGTGACCTGCAGTAATTCTGCAGAGACCTGCAGTGACCTGCAGTGACCTGCAGTGATCTGCAGAGATCTGCAGTGACCTGCAGTGCTCTCAGACTCTGTGGGACTCTGTGGGACTCTGTGGGACCCTGTATCAGCACTGCAGCTGTCTGCAATGACTTGTCAATTGGCTAAACATGAATAACTTATGAACCACTGGTTGGAATTGTTTCTGCCAGGAACAAAGGTTGTGCGCCTTGTTCCATACTACAACTCTTGTCACACACTCAAGCCTGGATTTGTAGATCTTGACTCAGAAAATAGGATTTAGTCGAGTGAGAGCAGTGGCAAGACTAAGTCCACTGGATATGATGTAGGATATATGTCTTTTTGAGACCAACATAACAATGCCAGTTTGGTGTAATGGTTTGTATCGCTTCAGCTGTGCTCTAAGGTTGTGAGTTCAATCCTGGTCATTGGCAATTATTTATGTTCATATATTACCTTAATTGACCAGAGTCTCACAGCATCCTGCAGAGTCCCACAGAGTCACACAGAGTCCCGCAGAGTCTTGCAGAGTCCCACAGAGTCCCACAGAGCCTGGAGAAAAGGTATATGTTCTGTGCAGTACGCACAGAACATATACCTTTTCTCCAGGCTCTGTGGGACTCTGTGGGACTCTGCAAGACTCTGCGGGACTCTGTGGTGCTCTGTGCCTTATTGGCACAGTTTTTTACTTGGATTGCCACAGACTGCCACAGAACATATACCTTTTCTCTAGACTCTGTGGGACTCTGTGGGACTCTGTGGGGCTCTGTGGGGCTCTGTGGCTTGTTGGAACAGTTATTTACTTGGACTGCCACAGACTGCCAGCAGACTGTGGCAGTACTGCACAGAACATATACCTTATCTCCAGGTCCTGTGGGCTCTGTGGTACCTCCACAGTGCTGCAGAGGCCTCTGCAGAGAGCCCCCAAGTTTGCTGATGTAGCCGAGCTTTGGCAACACTAAGTTCAGGTGCGCTATCGCACCTCTCTTATTTCGAGCTGATAGCCTTTGAGTCTAGCATAGCACGGTCAACACATGATGAGCATGCAGGCTATCGCAGTGGAATCACCAAGGGACGCAGGCGACAAGTCAGGTGCACTATCGCACCTCTCTAAACTCAGTGCTCCTACTCAACAGTCATTTATGTACATCAAACAGGGTGGCAATTTAACACAACGGAGAGTGTCCAGGCATATTATGGGCTACTGTAGTCACCATATCATTATTTGTTATTGTTTTGTTTTTGCCAATTTCTTCTTCTGTTCCTGACTTCCAGTAATGCCCGAGAGCTTCGTTGTTGCTTATTTTGCCAGAGACATAGAAAGAAAAATCCGGGAGTCACCTGGAGTGAACGGATGTCTGTTGTTTCATGGCCAGCATTGCAGTGATGAAGTCAAGCATCCAACAGTTACTTTACACGATTGTGCACCCAACTGTCGGTTCTATCTTCCATTACCCTTGGCAAGCTCTCAGCGCAATGTCAGCCTTAATTGTTGTTGGCACTGTTGGCCTTCTCCTGTAGGTACTTATTTTTCTTCTGTTGTTGTTCCTGACATTTTCAACCTGAGACATTTGCATCGCTTGCTGCTGTTGACCATCCACCTTCTCCTGTAGGTACTTATTCATCTTCTGTTTGTTGTTACTGACACTTTCAACCTGAGACATCCACATTACTTGCTGTTGACCAGCATCCTAGCACAAGTGGTCCATCCAGTGTGACTGGCTGGCAGATTGCAAATGAACTGAAAATAGAAGGGCCTTTGGAAGTTGGGTTCAGGGGGAAAGAGCTTGCAGTGAAGATGGGAAAGGTAATAATGTTAAAGTGACAACTATACTACTCCCAGTGCTTACACTATCTGACAGTTCATTGTTCGGATCTCTTTTGAACTTGAAGGACATTGCCTCTGGGTTCCTACAATTATCTATCACCAGCTTTTGGAGAACATAGAAGTATCTGATAATCACTTTTTTGGCCCACCTTCCTCATGTCAAAGAATTGTAATTCAGGCAGCCATAGTCACACCAGAATGGTCAATCCTGTTCATTGATCATCAACGGTTGATTACCTTTCATGTCATGTTGCTGAGGAAAGATTCCCACATGGTTTTGCATCCTGGACCACATGTATGTCATATGTCATGATCTCATTGAAATGACACTATTAACTATGTGCCTGCATTGTTACAGGTATATCAGTATATTTGGTCTAAGACTCATGGACCCTCTTTGGTCAATGTGGCTGAGGAACATGCTGCTAGGGAAGAACTGGCTAGATGGAGGATGCAAATGATGAAAACAAGCAAAAGGAATCATATGCCTGTTTTTGAGGCAATCAAGTCTTCCCAGAATGCATTCAATGGTTATGGAGCTCAAGAGACCTGTGACATGTTAGCTGTTCATGCCTTCCTGTGGCCTGGTATGCCAGTGGGGCTGGTATGCAAAAATGATCAATTATGGTCACGCCTCCTTGAAGCTACTTTTGCCTATCAACGAGATCATATCAAGACACTGAATGAGGGCCATTTTCCTTCTGTATCTGGCAGCAGACCTTTCCGCACCTACACAGATGCACATGAACGTTTCTTGGCAGGAGTTCCTTGCTACAAGAGGAGTTATGTCTCTGTTACTGCTGACCAGCTAAACATGTATCACTCTTTATCACTTCTGGACCCTCATAATGTGATTGGAAAGCAGGGAAAGGGAGAAGGTAAGTCATTCTATACATTTGCACCATGGCTGCTAACATATCAATAAAACAGTTCCAGAGATAGGTGCTCATTACTGCTTCATTGACACTCCTGCAAAACCACCTTCTGCTCATCTTCGGTCACATTGCTCACACATACATTTGGATAACTACAGAATCAAATTAAGTGTAGGTACTAAAACAGTGACCACATATTCCCATAACTGCTGGCATTCCATCAAGCTGGTGCCATGTGAAGGTGAGCAAATGCAAATCTAGGATGTTCAAGTTGCTATTTACTACTTTATAGGAATGGACATGCCAGACTACAGATGTTGGGGAGCCAAGCAGGAAGACAACAATTGGGCCATACAGCTTTTGTGAATTTTGAACTTTCAATGGACTTCCTCTTCACTCCCAAAGGGGAAGAGACCATTGGTTGTGATTGGAAATGCCCATGTCAAAAGGCCTTTAAAACATGCAGCTCTAGATGATACTACTAGGGCCATAAAGAAGCAGAAAAGAAGCAAAAAACATGGAGTTGATAGTGATGATGACATTCAGATCCTCTAAGATTTGAAGTAACAAATTGGAAGTCTGTGCAAGGCTACAGCCTTGGTAGCTATGTATTCTGGATGTGATGTGACAATGGAGTGCACTATTCTGGATGTGATGTGACAATGGAGTGCACGTCTGGGACAAGCAGGGGACTTTGCTCAGCAAGTTTTTCACGGGTGGTTTAACCCGAACATGGTGTTTGCAGGTGCTGGACGACTTTTCATTCTCTCCGAGTTCAAGATATATGTTGCGCATATAGCTTCTGCATAGTGAACCTCACAGGTAACCCCGGGTATCCAGGCATAGACCCGTGGCCGCTTTCGCTGCTTTCCAGAGCTGTCAATGCAGTCAGAGTGGCCAGAGCGTCTTGCGCTTTTTTAGGCAAGGTACAATGCTCTCAGAGTTGTCTTGATGACTTGCAAAGCCCGCTCTGAGAGCAACTTTTTAATCTTTATTAAGGCAGATCATACAATTGAATGAAACACAAAAAATTGGTTTATTATGGTACGTAGCGACATCAGGATAATATAATGACAGTGAGCGGTAGTAGGAATTGAGCGTGCAAGAGCAACTTGGATGATTTACGAGCTTGCAAACTGGAAAGCGAGGCATGCATCTTGGAGAGGCTCAGTGATCGTTCTGCTGCAATCGGTGCCCTTGCGGAAATCATTGCAGGAATTAAGGTATAAAGTTTTCTCGCTTGTTGGACGAGATCGGTGTGGACCAGCCAAAGTGGAAAGACCCTGAATTTGTCCGAAAAATAATCAAGTTTGAGAAACCCGATGGCATATATGTTACCTTTGGTGGTCAAACAGCTCTCAATGTCGGCGTTAAGCTCAAGGACGAATTTGCGGAGTTGGGTGTCCAGGTTTCGGTACTCCTATTGAGACAATCATCACGACAGAAGATCGCAAGCTCTGCAAGTGCGATGGAGCAGATTGGCGAAAAGTGCGCTCAGAGTTGCACGGCCACTAATCAGGAGGAGGCTATTGCTGCAGCCAAGACAATCGGTTTTCCCGTTATCGTTCGGGCGGCATACGCTCTTGGTGGCTTGGGGTCTGGATTTGCTCAAGATGAAAAGCAATTGAAAGCCCTTTGCGCCAAGGCTTTCGCGACAAGTCCTCAAGTCCTAGTCGAGAAGAGCATGAAGGGCTGGAAAGAGATTGAGTATGAAGTGGTTCGGGATTGTCGAGATAATTGCATTACCGTCTGCAACATGGAGGTCTGTGACTTCAATATCTGGATTATCTCGGATAATCTCAATCTCATCCAAATATAGAACTTTGATCCTCTCGGAATCCATACTGGAGATTCGGTCGTTGTTGCGCCGTCACAGACGCTCTCGGATGCAGACTATAACATGCTTCGCACGACGGCTATTAACGTGATACGGCATTTAGGCGTGATCGGCGAGTGTAACATCCAGTATGCGCTGCACCAAGAATCTCAGGAATACTGTATTATTGAGGTAATGTTAGCTTTGATTGGCTCGACCAATGAATGATGGAATTTCAACTAGGTCAATGCTCGTTTGTCGCGTTCCTCTGCGCTCGCCTCAAAAGCAACTGGTTATCCTTTGGCATTTATTGCTGCCAAACTCGGCTTGGGTATTCCTCTCAATGAAATCAAGAACTCGGTCACCAAAGTAACTAGCGCCTGCTTTGAGCCCAGCTTAGACTATGTCGTTGTCAAGATTCCCCGTTGGGACCTGAAGAAGTTTAATCGTGTCAGCCGCCTGCTTAGTAGTAGCATGAAGAGCGTTGGTGAAGTCATGAGCATCGGACGAACATTCGAGGAGACAATCCAAAAGGCCATTCGAGCAATTGATGATCGATTTACAGGCTTCGAGCGTGTACGTCCTATTCTCGTCAATACTATTACCTCTAAGTATCCATCTGCAGAATGACTACGTGGAGGACGTTGACGAAGAGCTGACCAATCCAACTGACAAGCGCATCTTTGCCATTTCTACTGCCTTTTATCGTGGCTATAGCGTTGAGAAGATTTGGCAAATGTCCAATATAGACAAGTGGTTCTTAACCAGGTTGGAACATATCTTCAAGATGGAGCAAAAGCTTTCGTAAGTGTTCTACCGTCGATTTTATTTGGCATCCTTTGACGTATCCTAGGTCATTCAATGCATCAACAGTAACTCTTGAGCTCCTCCGTGAAGCTAAGCAATTGGGCTTTTCTGATCGTCAAGTGGCCATTTGTTTAGGGTCGACCTAGCTTGCGGTCCGAACAATCCGTCAAGAAGCTGGTATTTTCCCGTTCGTCAAACAAATCGATACAGTCGCCGCAGAATTCCCCGCGTTCACGAATTACTTGTACATGACCTACAATGCGTTGAACATGATATACCCTTCCAGGACCGTGGCATTATGGTGCTAGGTTCGGGCGTCTATCGCATGTCGAGTTCGATTGGTGTGCTGTTCGAGCCATCAGGACGTTGCGGGACCAAGGACTGCCGACGATCATGGTCAACTATAACCCGGAGACTGTTAGTACTGATTACGACGAAGCAGATCGTCTGTACTTCGAAAACATCAGTATGGAGACAATTCTCGACATATATGATACGGAGCGTTCTCGTGGTATCATCCTATCCATGGGTGGCCAAACACCAAACAACATTGCCTTGCGACTTTACCGTCAAAATGTCAAGATTTATGGGACGTCTCCAGAGATGATTGATACGGCGGAAAATCGTTACAAGTTTTCTCGCTTATTGGACGAGATCGGTGTGGACCAGCCAAAGTGGAAAGAGCTTACGAGTTATGAGGATGCTTTAGCTTTCTGCGAGAAAGTTGATTTTCCCGTCCTTGTTCGACCATCCTACGTCCTCTCGGGCGCTGCCATGAACGTAGTGTTTTCAAAAGATGACTTATTAACGTACCTCACCGAAGCCACGGCCGTATCCCGGGACCATCCTGTTGTCATATCCAAGTATATCGAGCAAGCAAAGGAGATTGAAATGGATGCGGTTGCAAGGGATGGCAAATTGGTTATGCACTATATTTCGGAGCATGTTGAGAACGCTGGCGTACACTCGGGTGATGCAACATTGATTCACCCACCCCAAGACTTGGATCCTCAGACCGTTCGCCGAATCGACGAAGCTACTGCAAAAATTGGAAAGGCTCTGAACGTTACTGGTCCATTCAACATTCAATTCATTGCCAAAAACAATGAGATTAAGGTCATCGAGTGTAACTTACGTGCCGCGCGGTCATTCCCATTCGTATCAAAAGTCACCGGCATAGATGCCATTGAAATGGCAACAAAAGTCATGCTTAGTATACCCGTAGAGTCTTATCAGATCCTGGACTGCCAGATGACTACGTGGGTGTCAAGGTTCCTCAATTCAGTTTCAGTCGCCTGTCGGGGGCAGACCCTGTTCTAGGCGTGGAAATGGCTTCGACCGGTGAAGTCGCCTGCTTTGGCCATGACAAATACGAAGCATACCTCAAAGGGCTCATCTCCACTGGCATAGTTCCTCCGAAGAAGAACATTCTCTTCTCAATCGGAAGTTATCGTGAGAAATTAGAGCTGCTGCCGTCCGTGCAGAAACTTAGTGCTGCGGGTTTCAATATCTTCGCTACAGCGGGGACGGTCGACTTTTTGACTGAACATGGCGTCCGCTGCAAGGTAGGCAGACCGAACACCAAATCTATTGTTCTCATGTGTCTTTGGAACGACAGTACCTTGACATGTTGGGTGAAAGTGACGATAAGCAAAAGTCAGAATACTCACTCGCGCAGCACTTGGCCAATAATCTCATTGACATGTACATCAACTTGCCATCAAAGAACCAGTATCGGCGTCCCGCGAGTTACGCGAGCAAGGGTTACTATTCACGTCGTATGGCCGTCGATTTTGCGGTGCCATTGATTACAAACGTGAAAAATGCAAAACTGCTAGCAGAAGCGCTCGTGAGGAAGTTACCCCTGGATGTGTCAAGTGTTGATTCCAAAAGTTCCCACCGCACTCACACTTTCCCCGGCTTTGTCAATATCGCTGCTTTCGTCCCAAATATCTTGGGCCTAGTTCAAAAGACCTGGTTGCCGCCACTCAGGCATCTGTAAGTGCTGGTTTCACTACAATCGTATTCTCTCCCGTTGGTGACGGCCATGCGATTGAAGACTGGCAGTCATTCGAGAAGGCGCGTGAGAACATCTTGGCGCCGCCCATTGTAATTATGCTCTGAGTGTTGTCGCATCGTCCCCCGATCTGCAATCTTTGCATGGAGAACTCAAGGTTGAAGCCAAGTCCCTCTTCATCTCATTCAGGAACGGCATTGGTCCTGCGATTACGACAGTTTCTGCATATTTCTCAGCCTGGCCCCTGAGAGACCGATTATCACAAATGCAAAAGGGCCAGGTTCGCATCCCTGCTCCTGCTGGCTAGCTTACAAAACCGCTCAGTCCACATTACGGACGTTCAGACACATGAGGATCTCCTTTTGATTTCTCTTACCAAAGCCAAGCAACTGAAAGTCACTTGCGACGTCTCTGTCTACTCACTTTTCTTCAGCACCGAGCAGTTCCCTGAATCCAAAGTCCTGCCGGGCCCGGAAGACCAGAAGGCGCTGTGGCAGAACCTTGATGTCATCGATGCCTTCTCCATTGGCTCTACGCCTTATCAACTGGCAAAAGACTCGGACAAGATCGGCTCCTCGTGGTCTGGTGTGGAGGAGTCCATCTCGTTACTTCTTACGGCTGTCGCCGATGGGCGCCTCACTTTGGATGACATTCGTCGTAGATTGCACGATAATCCAGTTCAAATACTTGGACTCGTAGATATGGCTCATACCCATGTCGAGGTGGTGATTGGCCGAAAAACACCTTTCAGCAAGCGCCTCACATATTGGTCACCTCTGGAACGCGCACCAGTGTCAGGATTGTACATCGTGTTGTAGTGCACGGCAAAACCGTCTTTTTAGACGGTTCACTTTCTTCGACAGCAACTGGGAGAGATGTGTCAAGAGCACATATCCCGGTGCAACCAGTGCAAATTACGGTCACTCCAGCACCTACAACCACGAAGGAGGCGGATCTTGCACCTGTAACACGACCTATGCAGCCAGCTCTTCATCTATGATTATCCCCCAGAACCGGACATCTCATTGCCTTCCCCTAAATTAACGCCATTTACTCCTCTCTCTTCCTTCCACCGTCGTCATATCCTCTCTGTGAAACAAGTAACTCACAGAGATATGTATGACTTGTTTGCACTCGCGCACGAGCTGCAAGTGCAAGTGGAACGTGATGGTATATTGAATATCCTGAAGGGCAAAGTGCTTGCCACGCTCTTCTACGAGCCATCTACTCGTACAAGTGCATCATTTGATGCCGCTATGAAGCGCTTAGGAGGCGAAGTCATCCAGATTAGCGCTGATGCATCATCGGTGCTCAAAGGAGAGACTCTTCCTGATACTGTTCGCACCCTTGCTTGTTACGCAGACGCCATTGTACTTCGGCATCCGGATGTCGGCAGTGCACAGCTAGCAGCAAAGTTCTCGCCCGTGCCAATATTCAACGCAGGCGATGGCATCGGCGAACACCCAACTCAGGTTCGTATACTTGAAAAGTTGCTCCATCCTTTGTATTAACAAAATTATTCAAGGCTCTCCTGGACGTCTACACCATCCGTAGCGAGCTGGAAACTGTCAACGGTCGCATTGTAACCATACTTGGAGATCTCAAGAACGGTAGAACCGTCCATAGTCTTGTGACTCTTCTTTCCCTGTATTCGGTCCGCCTCAACTTCGTCTCACCTCCATCGCTTGCCATGCAAATTGATGTCCTTTACGTGACTCGCATCCAAAAGGAGAGGTTTACCAGCGATCAGGAATGGCAACAAGTTAAAGATGCCTACCGCGTTGACCATGCTGTTCTCTCGAGGGCAAAGGAAGATATGATCGTGATGCATCCCCTGCCTAGAGTTAATGGTATGTACTCGGTTCGTACGCCCATGATAGATCTTTAATCTCCGTCCATGATAGATCTTTAATCTCCGTCCCAACTACAGAAATCGACCCGGAAGTCGATTTCGACTCTCGCCGTGCTGTGCACTTCCGGCAGGTGCGTTATGGCCTCTTTGTATGTGAGATCCATCACCATCACTGACCACGAACTGACTTGAGTGTAGATTCGTATGGCTCTTTCTCAAAGCGTCATGGCATAAAAAATTGGTGATCCGTGTTCGAAGCATCATCTACACATATGTATCATGTCATTCTTGTTGTCTAGTTAATGTGATGACTTGTCAAATGGTCCATGCCCAATCGACTCGCGACCGCCCTTGTTAATGCAACCGAGATCGATTGTACATATTTGGTAGCATCCTTTTGCATGGACTCTGATGAAACGCCCCTCGAGCCATTGGATGAACGAGCGAAATGCGCCTGATATTCTCCCTGCTCAGGAATTTCTCCTGAACCATCTATTGACATTGAGGCGGCAGGTACGCGTCTGGTCCATCAACGTCTATGCTTGCAGTCCTAACACACCATCAGTAGTCAGGCGTGGTCCAGCTGTTACGAGGAGATCCTTCGACCTCAGAGGAAGAGCACCTAAGGATATGCTCGTCCAAACTGAGGTTGAGCGCGTCAAGTTATCCCGTTCCTACTTGTCGCCTGCGTTCCGTCGTGATTCAAGAGAGTGTGCGCGCACCTGTCGCCTGCGATCCCGTTCCTACTTGTCGCTGCATTCCATGGTGATCACTGCGATAGCCTGGATGCCTGCCAAGCATTGACCATGCTATGCTAGACTCAAAGGCTATTAGCTCGAAATGAGAGAAACAAGAGAGTGTGCGACACCTGTCGCCTGCAATCCCTGTTCCTACTTGTTGCCTGCGTTCCATCGTGATTATACTGCGATAGCCTGGATGCCCGCCAAGCATTGACCATGCTATGCTAGACTCTAAGGCTATTAGCTCGAATGAGAGAAATAGAGAGTGTGCGCGCACCTGTCGCCTGCAAACTTAGATGGCCACGCAACTGGTGATTAGTAATACATATTTTCTAATGGCTTGTATCAGTGACAACCCGCTTTGTCTTGTTATTTAAGATCGATTGTGGCCCCATTAACTGTATCAACTTTGCACCAGACTGTAGCCTGGTTGCTACCGGAAGTGAGTCCATCTTTTGGATACATGAGCAGGCAGATCCCATCTTGGCAGGTGACGAGGGGATATATGCATTTTGGTTGGCCAGGCGGCAGCTAGCTTGTCGAATAGATGCTGGACAAGGACCAGTTATGGCAATGAAGTGGATTAAGAATCCCATTGAGCTAGACAAAGCCCTACCTTATTTCCGCAGGAGGGGATGGAAACTGAAATTATGGGGAAAGGGCCAAGGCCCTGTGATGAGACACCACTTCAGTAGACACTTACATTCTGATACCTTTTGATAGGAGGGTCCCCTTTCACTTATCAAGTGTTTCCAGCCATTTGATGGGCAAGTGGAGGATATGGATGTCCATCAGAACAGTTTAGCGGTGGTTGGAAGCGGGAGAATTGCCCTTCTTGAAATTACACCAAAATCACTAGGTGAGTGGACTTTGTGAGGTATTAATGTTTGACCTATGGATTTTGCCAGAACCCTTCAAACTAGTGTTATGGATCCGAATTGCAAATGGGTAACTTACGGATGCAGCTTTAGCAAAAAGTGTTCATTTCATCAATTCTGGTAAATCATTAATGGTGGGTTTCCTTGATGCAAGGGTCATGTAAGCATCAAAATTTATGCAAGATGTATTAGCTTACACTGAATGTTACTAGTGGAGTCTGGAACATTACTCCTTGGACAGTAATGTGGAAACGCCATCAGTAGTCAGGCGTGGTCCAGCTGTTACGAGGAGATCCTTCGACCTCAGAGGAAGAGCACCTAAGGATAATGCTCGTCCAAACTGAGGTTGAGCGCGTCAAGTTCATCGTAAACTCTTATGTTAAGATGCGGTTATTCAAGGTAGGTGTTTTTTACCCCTGCGCCATATAAGATGGTCGAGAGCGCAGGTTGAGTTTTGAAGGAAGATGGTCGAGGGCAGGAATGGTTAACGGTTGAAGAACAGTTGAAGGAAAGTTTGAGGGAACGGTTGAAGGAACGGTTGAGTTTTGAGGGAAGAAGGTCGAGGGTGCAGGAACGGTTGACAGTCGAGGGAAATGGTCAAGGACGAGGGAAGACAGTTGAGGGAAAACGGTAGGGGAACAGTTGACAATCGAGGTAAATGGTTGAGGGCAGGGAGGACGGTCAACGGTCGAGGGAAATGCTCGAGGGCGCAGGAACGGTTGATGTTGAGGGTTGAAAGAAAACGGCAGAGGGCATAGGAATGGTTGAGGGCACGATTAATGAACGGAATTGAATACTCACCTCGGTAACGGTTGAGGGAATTGATCGATAGAACGGTTGAAGGTCGAGGGAAACGGGGAACTGTTGACAGTTGAGGGAAATAGTTGATGGTGCGGGAAGACAGTTGATGATTGAGGGAACGGTTGAGGTAAACGGTGTCGAGGGCGTGGAAGAAGGGCGGGAAACAGTTGAGGGTGCGATTAACGAAGCAGTTGTGTACTCACCTGCGTAACAGTTGATGGCTAAGGGAAAATGGTTGAGGAAGAACGGTTGAGGGTCGAGGGATTTATTAACTGTTGAGGTTAACGAAACGGAAATGAGGAAGACTGTCAAGGGCACAGGAAGATGGTTGACCATTGACGGTTGAGGGTGCAAGAAGACTGTCGAGGGCGCGGGAGGACGGTTGAGGGCACAGGAAGATGGTTGAGGGCTTGGTTAAATGAGAGCGCAGCAGATGATGCACGAGAAGATGGTTGAAGGTACCAGTTGATCCTATTCAAACTCGCTTGCATGACCACACCAAAACTTCGTCAAAATAGTATCATCAGATGGCGGGCTGTCTAGTTGGACTCTGGTTCTTTGATAGACTGCTGTCCAGATGGACAGGTGAAACCAGGATGATGATTGTGCAGACTATGCATGAGTCCGTTCTTGATGTGGACTTTTGACCAGTGGGCGTGATTGGTAAGCCAGCTTTATTCTCCATGATTCGAGCCAATTTCAGGTTCCTGCCCTGCAAGCCTGTCACAAGCCAAGAAATTGCCTTTAGTCTTTTACAAGATCGTAATCAAATGTATTGATGTTGCGAGTATGTTGTGTTGGGTAAGGGCAGTGATTAGGGGGTGATTTCTCGCAATTGTCGCAGCGTGTGACATGTGTGACAAATGTTGTGCTGGTAGCTGGGAGTTGCCGGATCGCTTCAGCGGTAGGAGTTGCCGGAGCTATTTCCAAATATGGAATAAGATTCGGGGAAAATGAAAGCACACTGATAGCATACATCAGCAAACTTGGGGTTTCCCCACAGTGCCCACAGTGTTGCAGGACTGGCAGACAAGTCACAGACTTCAAGTAGAATGTTTGCAGAAACCTGCAGTGCCCACAGTGCCCACAGTGAATCTGCAGTGATTTTGTAGTAACCTGGCAGTGAATTGGCAGAATGTTTGCAGACAGCTGCAGTGCCCACAGTGCCACAGTACTGACAGTGCTGACAGTGAATCCACAGTGACCTGCAGTGAACCTGCAGTGATTCTGCAGCAAGCCTGCAGAGACCTGCAGAGACCTGCAGTGAATCCACAGTGATCTGCAGTAATCTGCAGCAATTCTGCAGAGACCTGCAGAGACCTGCAGTGAATCCACAGTGATCTGCAGTAATTCTGCAGAGAGCTGCAGTGACCTGCAGTGAATCCACAGTGACCTGCAGTGAATCCACAGTGATCTGCAGTAATTCTGCAGAGACCTGCAGTGACCTGCAGTGAATCCACAGTGATCTGCAGTAATTCTGCAGCAATTCTGCAGTGACCTGCAGTGACCTGCAGTGAATCCACAGTGATCTGCAGTAATTCTGCAGTAACCTGCAGTGGCCTGCAGTAATTTTGCAGTGACCTGCAGAGACCTGCAGTTAATCCACAGCAATCTGCAGTGAATCCACAGTGATCTGCAGTAATTCTGCAGTGGCCTGCAGTGGCCTGCAGTAATTCTGTAGAGACCTGCAGTGACCTGTAGTGGGCTGCAGTGAATCCACAGTGATCTGCAGTAATTCTGCAGAGACATGCAGTGAATCCACAGTGATCTGCAGTGATCTGCAGTGGCCTGCAGTAATTCTGCAGAGACCTGCAGAGACCTGCAGTGAATCCACAGTGATCTGCAGTGACCTGCAGTGGCCTGCAGTAATTCTGCAGAGACCTGCAGTGACCTGCAGTAATTCTACAGTGACCTGCAGTGACCTGTAGTGGCCTGCAGTAATTCTGCAGAGACCTGCAGAGACTTGCAGAGACTTGCAGTGACCTGTAGTGGCCTGCAGAGACTTGCAGTGACTTGCAGTGACCTGTAGTGGCCTGCAGTGAATCCATAGTGATCTGCAGTGACCTGCAGTGGCCTGCAGTAATTCTGCAGAGACCTGCAGTGACCTGTAGTGGCCTGCAGTAATTCTGCAACTGCCTGCAGACTGCCACAGACTGCCACAGACTGCCTGCAGACTGTGGCAGTACTGCACAGAACATATACCTTTTCTCTAGGCTCTGTGGGACTCTGTGGGGTTCTGTGGGGCTCTGTGGGGCTCTGTGGGGCTCTGTGGCTTGTTGGAACAGTTATTTACTTGGACTGCCACAGACTGCCTGCAGACTCCCACAGACTGCCACAGACTGCCTGCAGACTGTGGCAGTACTGCACAGAACATATACCTTTTCTCTAGACTCTGTGGGACTCTGTGGGACTCTGTGGGACTCTGTGGGGCTCTGTGGGGCTCTGTGGCTTGTTGGAACAGTTATTTACTTGGACTGCCACAGACTGCCAGCAGATTCCCACAGACTGCCACAGACTGCCAGCAGACTGTGGCAGTACTGCACAGAACATATACCTTATCTCCAGGTCCTGTGGGCTCTGTGGTACCTCCACAGTGCTGCAGAGGCCTCTGCAGAGAGCCCCCAAGTTGCTGATGTAAAGAAATATCTTCTTTCAGGGGGTGAGGCAATGGTTAAAAAATGCAAAATTCCATGGCCATTCAGTTGCATATCAACCCATTATAAATAAGGGTTTTTGAATAAGTTTTAGAATGTCTGATAAAGGACAAAAATAAATAAATTTAATAACATTGCAGAACATGATGAAAGGCAACTGTAGAAAGACATTTCAACTGTCATTCAGAAGAATTTTCCTGCTGCTGCATCAAGTCAAAAACATGAATGAAATGTGTCCAAAATGTTGCTGAAATGTGTTACAAATGTTGCTGAAATGTGTTACAAATGTGACTGAAATGCAACAATTCTAATTAATTCCATCCATTTCTAATATTATATTAAATAGTTTATTCTGACAATATTTCAGTGCTCTTCCAGTCAGCCTGAAATAGGTCCCTGCCTGTAGTGTTAATTGGTTGTTTTAATTCTTCTTTTGGCCAATCTTTTGATATGCGTTCATCAATAAAGTTTCCTTCTGCTCCACAATCAATGAGGGCAGATATTTCAGCGGGTTTATCATTCGTTTGCACAGTGATTGAAATCCATTTATCATTATTGGATTGTATGATTACAGAATCGAGTGCTAACTGTTCAACTTTATGGGAGGTGTCAACTGCTTTCTGGCGTCTCCTTCTTAAAAACCCTCTGTTTCAAGTTCTTGGAGGGTATTCTCATGCTCCTTGTCTGGGAGTGCTTTTAATAGTGCCCTAATGCGTTGGCAGTTGATTCTTCTGAGGTTGTTTCCTCTATAGTTCTAATAGTGCAATTCTGAGGAGGAGGCGGTTTGTTGGGCATCGTCTGGGCGTTCCCTTTGTTTGGGCAATCCCTGGATATGTGTCCCTGAGCTCCACATCGGAAACACTTGCTGGTTTTCCGATATTCCTCCTTTTGGGCATCTGAAAGGTGTCCAGTAGTTATGGCGTTGATCCCTTTTGATCCTGATGCAGAGTTCCTTTAGTTTCGGTTAAATTTGAAATGCCTCTCCGTGTTTCCTGACCCAGAAGACCAGTCATCAGTTTCAGGGTTTCCCAAGCATTGTGTAATCGCTCTGCAGCATCATAAGCTGTTTCCATGTTGATGACCGCAGGGTTTTGATGATTTTTGCTGCGACTGATGCTGGGAGTCCTTTACATAAATAAATTTGCTGCGCCATGAACCCTGTGATTCTGGTTGACTGAATAAGCAATCGGAATTTCTGAATGTAAGTGGGGATATCAATATCTCCGCCCACTTTGACTTTATCTAGATCATTCATGGTCCTAGCTGCGGTGTCTGACTCGCCCCAATCAGCTAAGAATTGCCTTTTGAAACCGCTGTAACTGTCCCAAGAGAGCATTGTTCCTTCTTCCTTTTTCTTTCCTTTGTCTGCTGTTGCTTCGTCCAATTCCTCTCGGATATTGGATTTCCAATCGTCTAACTCCTCTCCTAAGTGTAGGAAGACATATTTGATCTTTTTCTTGGCAGTGGTAAATTGTTCCTCATCTAGATCAAAGGTGTCATCAAATGCATAGATGAAATGTTTCGCTTTGGACTGTTGCCCTTTGAATTTCTCAATGGAGATTCCCTTTATTCCTTTTGGAGATGTTTCCTTTTTGTTTGCCATATTCTTTTTCGTTTCAGTTTCAGGTTCCTGTTTTGGTTCTGTTGCTTGTTTCAAGCTTTCTCCTTGTTTCAGTTCGTCGTCAAAGGCTAGATCTAATTCAATCTGCTGTTGTTCCTTGTATTCACTCCACTTGGCAAGAGTGGGTGCTTTGAGTGCTAGGAAAGCAAAGTCTCCTAACTCTTCTGTGTCACAAAATTTGTGCCACCAAGTGAGTTCTGGTTCTGCGTTTGATGGGAAGAACAAATGTTTGTTTGAGTCGTTTTCTTTGTTATGCCAAACAATCCAAGTTTCTGCTGGTAGTTCCTCATTGGGGTCTCCTTCTTTATATACTCCTTCGAAGAAGCTGTCTGGGACTCGTTGGTTTTTTTTTAGTAGCTGAAATGTAGTACCACCCTTCGTTGGTTGTAGAAGGATAGACTTCCCTTTGGTTGAGGTAATACCTCTGTTTGTAACAAACGATTCGTTCGGCAGTCTGATCTGGGAGGTTCAGGTCTCAATGGTGACTGGCTAGTGACGAAGCACTGAGCAGTTCCTGAGTTCCAACTTGTGTTACGGATGATGCCCTCGTCGTGGTTCGTTCTAAGTCAACAGCGACAAGCAGAGTCTCGGTCCGCTCCCAGTCACTGGACAAAGAGTCTAGACACTAAGTCAAACAATGACGAAGGTCTTGAGAATGATGAAAAGAAGAGCATCAAGGTCAAGCGAGGTTGAGAGCAAAACTCGTCTAAGTTGGAACTGAGGTTACTCTACAATACATGGAGCTTATATACATTTGGAGAACAAGGGAATTGTAAAAGGGAATAAAGCTGTAGTTATCTGAGAAAGGAAATGTGAAGGTAACTACAAAAGGAGATAGCGTCCAGGCTGTACACTGCGCAGTTGTTACAATCCTCTTTTTGTTTCGTTTTACCATTTCATATCCATCGTTACTGCGCAGTGTACAGCCTGGACGCTATCTCCTTTCGTAACTACTTTCACATTTCCTTTCTCGAGTAGCTACAGCCTTATTCCTTTTACGGTTTCCTTTGTTCTCCAACCATATATAAACCCCATGTATCCTAGAGTAACCTCAGTTCCAACTTAGACGAGTTTTGCTCTCAACCTCGCTTGAACTCGACGCTCTTCTTCTTCATTGTTCTCAAGACCTTCATCATCGCTTGACTTAGTGTCTAGACTCTTTGTCCAGTGACTGGGAGCGGACCGAGACTCTGCTTGTTGCTGTTGACTTAGAACAAACTACGACGAGGGCATCGTCCATAACAGCAGTAGAGATGAATATGAAACAGTTCACCAAAACATGAAGACGAAACGAAAAGAGAACTGTAACAACCAGGCAATGGATGAATTACTATGAGATGTGGCAAAAATCCCTAAACAACAGTGGGAGTCACAAGTGCGAGAGGGACTGGAAAAAGGAGATTCAGAATACAGTGTTGACAAAGGAATAGTACAATGGAAAGGACGAGTTTATGTGCCTGCCAAAAATTGACTCAGAGGGGAATTGATTGGGCTGATTCATTCATGGGGACACTTGGGAGTGGTCAAAACATTGGAATTAGTAACAAGAGACTATTGGTGGCCAAATATGCGCAGGGACATTGAAAAATACATTCCAGGATGTGAAACCTGTCAACGTGCAAAACCTGACTGGCAAGCCAGGGCAGCTCCTCTTCACCCAAATGAGGTTCCTTCCAAACCATGGGAGATTGTATCTGTTGATTTGATTGGACCACTACTGGATTCAAAAGGCAATGACATGGTCATGGTGGTAGTGGACTGATTCACCAAAAAGGCATATTTCTTACCTACAACGTCCAATATCACATCACAAGGAGTGGCTGTTTTATTCCAAGACAATGTATTCAGAGAACATGGAATTCCCAGGAAAGTCATCAGTGACCAAGGACCACAGTTTGTATCAAAGTTCATGGATGATCTATATGGGATGTTAGGAATCAAGGCAAACCAATCAACGGCTTATCATCCGCAAACTGATGGACAAACGGAGCATCTCAATCAGGAAGTCAAGGAATTCCTCACCATGTTTGTGAATCATTGACAGGACAACTGGAGTGATTGGTTGGCAGTAGCACAATTTTGCCACAACAATCAAGTGCATGCTTCAACCGGATACTCACCATTTTCATGAACAATGGACGTCATCCCAACAAGGGGGTGAACCCACTTCATACACCCACGTGGTTGTGGTTGAGGAGCTGGCCAAACAACTCGAGGATGTACATGCCAAGGCAACGGAGGCGCTAAACAAAACTGCTGACATCATGAAAAAGCGGTATGATGAAAATAAGGTACCAGCATGAGAATACAAACCTGGTGACAAGGTTTACCTCAGCACGGAAAATCTGCCTACCATCCGCGCTACTAAGAAACTCGATGGCAAGTTTGTTGGTCCATTGGAGGTTGTCAAGAAAGTCAGAGCCTCAGCATATCAGTTAAAAATTCCTGCGTCCTGGAAAGTCTATAACATATTCAATGAGATTCATCTCAAACCTTACAAGGAGCCTGTATTTCCAACCAGAAAGACAAGGTAGCTCAGCACAAGGAGTTACAAATGGTTGAAGAATCTCAGGATGATGAGTGGAGGTAATGGACAGCCAAGTCAGTGGACATGGCAGTGGATGCCTGGAATACCTTGTTAAATGGAAAAATTACCTGTGGAAAATCCACCTGGGAACCGGCAGAGAACCTTGACAATCCAGAAAAAGAGGTTCAGAAATTCCACAAAACAAACCCCAGTGCTCCACATCGGCTGGTAAACATACGCAACATGGACTATTGGAGATGGCAAAATCATACACAGGTGCATGTGCCCAAATGGTTGTTTGGATGGGAAGATGGCAGATTCAAGTGTGATTACCTCGAAAAACTCAAACAGAACTGGCAGCAGTGGAAAGGCAATGGAAAATTAATATACAATGAACCGGACAAGGACCAGGCCTTCTCAAGGGATCTTACAAGGATTCCTAAGGCGACATCACAACATTGACTTCCCAGGACGTGAGGTCTTAAGGGGGGGTCATGTTACGACTACACAATGTTCTTACAATTTTTCTACATTTTAATCTATTTTCTCTGGGGCCCTATGAACATATAGGTATACAAGACTTATAGGTGCCAACCCCTATGTTGAGGCACTCATCAGTTAGGTCAGTGATTAGTCAGCCAGGGGCTGTGCTGATAAGAAGACAATAAGGACCGGATGGGACACGGGCATCATGGGAGGGTGTAGATAGTCACTATGGTTTCATTGCTGCGCATGCATAGCCCTTGGGCATGAGGCTGCTGCGCACAGACCATGGTAGGGGTATATAAGTAGTAGCGTTGTAGGTAGGAGTCCCTAAGACTCTAGATAGTTCCTCTACACCAGGTCACTAGTCTATTGTGTTGAATCTATTCTCTTACTCTCCTCTGCAAGGCTTGTGGTTGTGTGTAGGCTTGTCCTAACATGCACGGTGCTGCACAGAACATATACCTTTTCTCCAGGCTCTGTGGGACTCTGTGGGACTCTGTGGGACTCTGCAGGATGCTGTGGGACTCTGGTCAATTAAAGTAATATATGAGCATAAATAACTTGCCAATGACCAGGATTGAACTCACAACCTTAGAGCACAGCTGAAGCGATACAAACCATTACACCAAACTGCATTGTTATGTGGTCTCAAAAAGACATATATCCTACATCCTATCCAGTGGACTTGGTCTTGCACTGCTCTCACTCAACTAAATCCTATTTTCTGAGTCAAGATCTACAAATCCAGGCTTGAGTGTGTGACAAGAGTTGTAGTATGGAAGAAGGCGCACAACCTTTGTTGCTGGCAGAAACGATTCAACCAGTGGTTCATAAGTTATTCATGTTTAGCCAATTGACAAGTCATTGCAGACAGCTGCAGTGCTGATACAGAGTCCCACAGAGTCCCACAGAGTCTGGAATCACTGCAGGTCACCGCAGAATTACTGCAGGCCACTGCAGATCACTGTGGATTCACTGCAGGTCTCTGCAGAATTACTGCAGGTCACTGCAGGCCACTGTGGATACACTGCAGGTCTCTGCAGAATTACTGCAGGCCACTGCAGGTCACTGCAGAATTACTGCAGATCACTGTGGATTCACTGCAGGTCTCTGCAGAATTACTGCAGGCCACTGCAGGTCACTGTGGATTCACTGCAGGTCTCTGCAGAATTACTGCAGGTCACTGTAGAATTACTGCAGGTCATTGCAGGTCTCTGCAGGTCTCTGCAGAATTACTGCAGGCCACTGCAGGTCACTGCAGAATTACTGCAGATCACTGTTGATTCACTGCAGGTCTCTGCAGAATTACTGCAGATCACTGTGGATTCACTGCAGCCCACTACAGGTCATTGCAGGTCTCTACAGAATTACTGCAGGCCACTGCAGGCTACTGTAGAATTACTGCATGCCACTGCAGGTCACTGCAGATTGCTGTGGATTAACTGCAGGTCTCTGCAGAATTACTTCAGGCCACTACAGGTCACTGCAGGTCACTGCAAAATTACTGCAGGCCACTGCAGGTTACTGCAGGTTACTGCAGAATTACTGCAGATCACTGTGGATTCACTGCAGATCACTGTAGATTCACTGCAGGTCTCTGCAGAATTACTGCAGGCCACTGCAGGTCACTGCAGAATCACTGCAGATCAATGTGGATTCACTGCAGGTCACTGCAGGTCACTGCAGAAATTGCTGCAGAATTACTGCAGATCACTGTGGATTCACTGCAGGTCTCTGCAGGTCTCTGCAGAATTGCTGCAGAATTACTGCAGATCACTGTGGATTCACTGCAGGTCTCTGCAGGTCTCTGCAGAATTACTGCAGAATTACTGCAGACCACTGTGGATTCACTGCAGGTCTCTGCAGGTCTTTGCAGATTCACTGTGGATTCACTGCAGATTCACTGTGGATTCACTGTCAGCACTGTCAGTACTGTGGCACTGTGGGCACTGCAGCTGTCTGCTCTGCCAATTCACTGCCAGGTTACTACAAAATCACTGCAGATTCACTGTGGGCACTGTGGGCACTGCAGGTTTCTGCAAACATTCTACTTGAAGTCTGTGACTTGTCTGCCAGTCCTGCAACACTGTGGGCACTGTGGGGAAACCCCAAGTTTGCTGATGTGGACTGCAGCTGTCTGCTCTGCCAATTCACTGCCAGGTTACTACAAAATCACTGCAGATTCACTGTGGGCACTGTGGGCACTGCAGGTTTCTGCAAACATTCTACTTGAAGTCTGTGACTTGTCTGCCAGTCCTGCAACACTGTGGGCACTGTGGGGAAACCCCAAGTTTGCTGATGTGGGGCCCATAACCTCTTAAAATGGGGATAGTTTGAGTGCAGCTATGTCCATGAGCGTGATGCATGAGTAATGTGCAAGATCTGGTGCACTGGTAAGCGGATGCAAAGCATGAGACAGCGGTAGTTGAGCGTGTGAACTGAATATTGTGTGAGCATATGTGCGGGCAGCAGGCTCTTTTTATTTGTGCCCTATTTTACTTATATACAGTATATACTTCCATACTCATGTGCACTTCTGCTGCATCATATCTGATGCACGGACGTTCCAACTAGCGCTCTGCATCTGATATGCGGAAGCGGTTCCGATATGCGCTGTGGCTGTACATATCCGATGCTCGCATAATCCCACAAGCCATGGATACAATGGAGGAAGTCATTGACTTCGGCGATAAGGAAGACGATGACGCGGAGGGAGAATGAGTGGAGATCAGGACATGTTCTCCCACAATCGACAGCAATGAGAATCCAGGGTACAATGGCGACTGGGCGCCTGCTCCCCTCTTGTCAAGGATTGACTGCAACAGTCCAGTGTCGAATACGATCATTCCAAACACTATAAACCCGCAGGCGCTCACCTTATACCCCGCGCCTCGTTTATGCCGGACGGCACTACCCGTTTCGGCGAATTCAAGATCAAACATCCTCAAGCGGTCCAGGAATCCGTATCTTTTTCAGGAAGATACCTATAATCTTCTAATTTGCGACCGCACCTCTGGGAATTTGTGGGGAATCTATATCGCACAAATTAAAGAGTTCCTTCACTTCGACAGCAAAACACGACGATACCCTAAAACGATGGGACCGATACGGGTGGATACAAAGAGTGGGCGGCATCCTTCGATGACTTGGGCGTGGATGGAAATTTAGTGAATTCCACGATGGCCGATGGACAGTGGACGGGCCTAAAATCCCAAAACGAGTCTGGGATATGACTACCTGTCTGAGTTGGACGTGGGCGCGAAAGCGATTGCGAGTAATTAGCGTCCATTAGCGAGTACATAGGTAGTAAATACAAAATAAAATATGAAATTGACGAGGCCGTGCAATTGACGGTACCTCGTATTGATGTCAGGCGCTCTCGCATTGAATACGATTCATCATCCATCTTTCCAATTCCTCCTTCCTACATCAGTCGGGTGCTTTCTCCCTCGTCCCATCAACTCTCGTACCTGTCTCATCGTCGGCGCGCGCTCACGCGCTATCATCCGTAGATCCGTCATCCCCAACACTCCCCCTCGGATCGCCTTCCAATCCCATGTCCCCATCTTTTCCATCATTCCTAATTCCTCGTCCATCGCCTTGATCCATTCATCCCTATCCTCACTATCAAGTGCTTCTTCGACGGTTTTCGGTAGTTTCGCTGAATTTGCCATGAAAACGATATCCACAATTCATCGGCATAAACGGCCTCTTCGTATTCATTGTCGAATCGGGATAGTCGTCATAGTTGATAACGAAATGAGCTTGGTCTGTAAAGCGATCCGCCGGTTTCCGTGCGGCCGGGTTATGGATCTTCTTGTAGTCAAGAATCTTTGTTGATCGTCGTGGGCGATCGTCGTTATGGGCGTCGGCTTGCGGCAATCTTGCCGGAAGTCTGATGGTCAGTGGTTTGGCGGGTTTGTCGGGCGGTGGTGATTCATGCACCGGAGCGTTCTGTTCACCGGGCCCCGGAGCACTTTGACCATCGTGCGTTGGAGCGTCGTGCGGGGACAGAGCGGAAACTGAAGTGCCGTCGTGCGTATCGTCGTGCACCGAAACTGATGAAGCCGTTCCTATCTCCCCCTCGGCGCACAATCCGGTATGGTCGCCGTGGCCGTAGAAGCCGTAGGTGTGTCGCGTTCGATGAAGGCAAAGTTTCTAGAGGTCTTCACCGTCCGGCTGCTAGAATCGTAATAGCGCACGGATTTCGAACCGTCAACAAAACCTAAAAACTTCCCTTTGGCCGCCTTAGCGTCTAGCTTATTCCCCCGCCTCTCGTTGAGTACCCATACGTCGCATCCGAATTCTTGCAAGTGGGAGACATCCAGCTTGGTGCCCGTCCAAGCTTCGTACGGTGTTCTGTTGTGCAAGGCTTGCGTGGGAGAGCGGTTGCGAAGGTAAGATGCGTGGGAAATGGCTTGCTCCCATAAATGGGTAGGGATATTCTTAGCCCGCATCATGCTTCTTGCCATTTCCACGACCGTGCAATTAAAACGTTTGGCAACTCCATTTTGGGAAGGTGAGTAAGGGGCAGAAGGTTCTAGAACCATACCCTTCCCATTTGCCCACTTCCGTAACTTCTCGTTCACAAGCTCTTTGCTGTTGTCAAGCCGGAGCTTCTTCGGCAGTCTCCCATGCTGAGTCTCAATATAATTGAAATATGTCGTGATGCGATCGAATGCCTCGTCTTTCGTTTTCATAAATAGGACATGTGACATCCTTGTTGCGTCATCCGTGAACGCAATGAAGTACCTGTGTTAATAGACGGTACTGGTGCCGGCCCCCATACATCGGTCATCGTGCGTTCCCCGGGAATCTCCGTGCGGTGCATTGCCTCGGATGGATACGGTCGCCGTGACATCTTTCCTTCTAGGCAGTCTTGGCAAGAATTTGATGGGATTGATGTTTTGTCTATTTTTATCCCTGTGACCAAATTTTCCCGCACAGCGCGCTGGAGTCCCAAAATGGATAAATGACCATACCGTCTATGCCATTTGTCCAGGAGTGCCCCTGCACTCCGGCAACGAAGGCTTTGTCTTTTGCGTGTGACTCTGCCCTTGCATGGAGCAGGTATAAATGATTGACCATGTGTCCTTCACCCACAGTAGTCCGATCTTTGTTCCGCAATAGCATTTCCCACCCCTCATCTCCACGTGCCCTCCGCTTTTATCAAAACGTCCGAGTGACATGAGGCAGTTCGGCGCGATCGGCACATGTGACACGTGACTAAGTTTGTGCATGTAGTATTTGTCGCCAACGCGGAACTTGAGTAAGACGGTTCCTCGTCCTAAAACGGGAACTGGTTCCGGACCTATTCCCTTTATGGTAGTTTTCTCTAGAGGGGTGTAGTCTAGGAAAAATTCGCGTGAGGTACACACATGGGCTGATGATGCGCAGTCGAGGATCCAATCGGATTTCGAGAACTCTCCGGGGTTTGCCATATAAGCGAAATTGTTAGGACTAATCCCACACAACCACAAGCCTCACTGAGACGATGAGAGAGAAGAGAGATTATTGACACAGTAGACTAGTAAGCTGGGTAAGAGCAAACTATCTAGAGTCTTAGAGACTCCTACCTACGACGCACCACCTTATATACCCCAGCCATGGTCTGTGCGCAGCAGCCTCATGCCCCTAGGGCTATGCGCGCGCAGCAACGAAACCATGGCGACTATCTACGCCTTCCCGCGATGCCCGTGTCCCCATCCGGTCCTTATTGTCTTCTTATCAGCACAGCCCCTGGCTGACTAACCGCTGACCTAACGATGGGCGCCTCGACATAGGGGTTGGCGCCTAGTCTTGTATACCTATGCGTCCATAGGGCCCCAGAGAAAATAGATAAAATATAGAAAATCGCCAGAAAATCGTAAAGTCGTAACATGACCCCCCTTAAGACTTCACGTCCCGGGAAGTCAGTGCGAGGATATCGTTTTGGGAATTTTTGCAAGGTCTCTTGCAAATGCCTGATCCGTATCCGGTTCTTCATAAACCAATTGGCGGTCGCCTTTCCACCGCTGCCAATTCCGATGTAACTTTTCGAGGTACTCCCTCTCGAATTTGCCGTTTTCCCATCCAAACAATCGTTTGGGCACATGCCCCTGGGTATGATTCTGCCACTGCCGGTTTCCATGTCGCGTACATTGACAAGTCGACGCGGGCACTTGGATTTGCCTTGTGAAACTTTTGAACCTCTTTTTAGCATTATCGAGGTTCTCAGCAGGTTCCCAAGTGGATTCCTCTACAGGATAATTTTCCACTTGACAAGATATTCCAGACGCCCACCACCACGTCCACTGACTCGGCTGTCCATGACCTCTTCCACCTCGTACTCATCATCCTGGGATTCCTCAACCATTTGTAACTCCTTGCGTTGAGCTACTTTGTCTTTCTGAGTTGGGAAAACCGGTTCTTTATACGGTTTGAGGTGAATCTCGTTGAACACGTTATAGACTTTCCATGACACCGGAATCTTTAACTGATATGCGGATGCGCCGACTTTTTTCACAATCTCCAAGGGGCCAACAAATTTACCATCGAGCTTCTTAGTAGCACGGATGGTGGGAAGGTTTTCTGTGCTAAGGTAGACCTTATCGCCAGGTTTGTATTCTCGTGCAGGCGCCTTGTTTTCATCATACCGCTTTTTCATGACTTCAGCGGTCTTGTTTAGCGCTTCCGTTGCCTTTGCGTGTACGTCCTCAACTTGCTTGGCTAGGTCCTCCACTGCAACTACCGTAGGTGTGTACAATGGGTTTAAACCTTTATTGGGATGGCGTCCATTGTTCATGAAGAACGGTGAGTATCCTGTTGACGCGTGTACCCGATCATTGTGGCAGAACTGTGCCACAGCCAGCCAATCACTCCAGTTGTCTTGACGGTGTTTACAAACATGGTCAGGAATTCCTTGACCTCCTGATTGACCCGTTCCGTTTGTCCATCTGTTTGCGGGTGATACGCAGTAGAGCGGTTCGCCTTGATACCCAACATTCCATATAAGTCGTCCATGAACTTGGAGACAAACTGAGGTCCTCGGTCGCTGATGACTTTCCTGGGAATTCCATGCTCTCGGAATACATTATCACGGAATAGACTGCTACCCTTGGGACGTGATGTTAGACGTGGTAGGCAAGAAATACGCCTTTTTTGGTAAATCGGTCCACCACTACCATGACCATGTCATTGCCTTTTGACTCCGGGAGGGGTCCAATCAAGTCGACAGAAATAACTTCCCATGGCTCGATGGAATCTCATTTGGATGTAACGGAGCGGCCCTAGCCTGACGGTCAGGTTTAGCACGTTGACAAGTTTCACATCCGGGAATGTATTTTTCAATGTCCCTGCGCATGTTTGGCCACCAGTAATCCCGAGTTATTAGTTCCAGTGTTTGACGACCCAGAATGTCCCCATGAGTGAATCAGGCCGATTAATTCCCCTCTAAGTCGATTATTGGCAGGTATATAAATGCGTCCCTTCCATTGCACTATTCCTTTGTCAATGACATAGTCCGGGTCTCCCTTTTCCAATCCTTCGCGCACTTGAGATTCCCATTGCCGTTTTGGGATTTTTGCCACGTCTTTTAGTAATTCATCAATAGCCCGGTCGTCATCCATAAGTCGTACGAACAAGTGCTCTTTTAATAGAATGACGCCCTCATTATCGTTTTGCCTCGCTCATGTCCCGCTCGCCTGGATAACAAGTCCGCCTTCGAGTTGGATTTCCCTGATCGATGTTTAATGACAAAGTTGTACTCTTGCAGATCCGTGACCCATCGTGCTTGTCTTCGGTTTAGATTCTGCGCCTTCCGGAAGTATGTCAAATTCTGATGATCCGTCAAGACTTCCACAATCTCCTTAGCACCTTTGAGATAATGGGACCATTCGTAAAATGCGTGCATTACTGCAAGCATTTCCTTGTCATAGATCTCATAATTTCGTTCCGCATCATTGAGAGCCTTTGAATAAAAGCCACCGGCCTCCATTGCTGGTCTTTTCCCTGCTGAGACAAAATTCCACCAATCGCAAATCTGAGGCATCCACTTCAACTCGAAATTGTCCTTCGTCATCAGGAATTTTGAGGACTACCTCCCTCGCCACAAGGTCTTTCAGTCCCTGAAAGGCCACGGATTGGATCTCGGTCCATAACCAGTCAACTTTGCCAGTTAATTTGTCAACGGCTTAGCGTCTGAGCAAAGCCCTGCACAAATCGTCGATAAAAGTTGATGAATCCCAAGAACTGTTGTAATTTTTTTGCACGTTGGTTCTGGCCAGGACGCAATGGCATCAACCTTGCCTTTCTCCATTCGGATGGAGTCGGTACTGATCACCAGGCCCAAGAAATCAATTTGCGGCTGGTCGAACCAACATTTCTCAGGTTTAAGGGATAGTTTATGATTTTCCAACTTTGCCAATATGCGGTTGACGTGATCCGTGTGTTCCTTTTGAGACTTTGAGAAAACCAAAATGTCATCCATGTAAATAACAACCCATCCTTCAGCAATTTCCTGTCGGAATATAATTCATCATGGTCTGAAACGTTGCCGGTGAATTGGTTAACCAAAGAACATAACCAGTGGTTCAAATAATCCATGATTGGTTCGGAAAGCGCTTTCCATTCGTCACCTTCCTTAATTCGGACGTTGTTGTAGCCCATCGGATGTCCATTTTTAGAGAAGACCTTGGCTTGTGACAATTTGTCACTAATTCCCAATAAGTGGTAAGGGATATCGGTTTTTAATTGTCATCTCGTTCAACGTTGGTAATCTTGCACCGGTTGCAATTTTCCATCTTTCTTTTTGACAAAAAGAATGGTGATGCGGGGATTTACTTGGCTGATCGTCTGATTCCAAATTCTCCTTAAGGAACTCATCCAGTTGCGCTTGTTCGTCCTATTTAGTGGATATATTTTACAGTCACCGTTTTGAACCAGGCACTAATTCAATGGTGTGATCCAAGGACGCTTGGTGAAGTTCGTCAAAGGTTCTTTTCAAGGATTTCCTGTGTCCTAAGTAATGTTTAGGCACCACTTCTCCAATGAACGTCGTTTTGCTGCTCCCGCTTCCTTAGCCGCTATGTCAGTCGCTACTGATCGAATTTTTAGTTCTGGTTCGCCAATGTGTATGCTAGGAGTTTTTCTCGTCCTCCGTGGTTCCATGGGATCCACTTCGTCTTCCGGTTTTCAACGTGGGAACGATCCCAACACGTTCCTGGACATCTTGTGAATCTTACTTCCTGCTTCTTCCAGTCCATTACTGGATTGTGATGCTGTAGCCAGTCATGGCCAGGAAGATGTCCGTTTTTCCCAATCCGGCAACTCTTCAATAACTTCTCGTGGCTCCCTATTCGCAACTTGAATTGAACCATATACTCAAGACTCCCAATGCGTTCCGTGTCCCATCTGCGTTGTAACTGGCATTGGTCGAAGAAGCTTTCATTTATTAAGTTTGTGTGTTCCACAAACTCTGTACTAACGCAGGATCCTGTGCATCGGAATCCACTAATGCTATAACATTGATTTGCGCTCCGGTGTCCATAGTAGTGATAGTTCCTTTTAGGTTCATTTCCTGTCGTCCTGTAGCTTTGACGACACTCTGCCTTAGCCGTGTTAGGTTCCATAGAGCCTCCGCCTCAGGTTGTCGGTTTAATTCATTAACCATTCTTCTGTAGCTTTTTAGCGTTTATTATAATCCATTCTTTTAGACATTGCACGGCTGTGCTTTGTCTTGTTGCATATTCACCTTAACACCACGCAGGTGACCAAGTCTGTATTCAAGGTTTTGCGCTCACTTTAGGTTTCGGATCCGATGGACGTTGATGAACATTCATATAGTAATTCAGGTATACTAATACAAGAATCATTGTCCAGACCGAAACTCTATCAGCCAGCGCGGAGCGCTTGCCTACTGCTGTCGCCAAAACCTTTTCCTTTCTGTACTCTTTCCATTGCTCCTCAGTGAGCTCTTCACTTCAATTCGCGAATACGGCCTTTTCCTTTGTCTTTCTTTTTGAACGCTTAGGTTCAGGACAGTCCTAAAGTGACCTTCTTTGCCACAATTATAGACGCCCCGTGCGTCGTTTGCTTTGTCAACGTCCTTGCATTGGGATCCTGCTTGACGTTGTCATTGTGGGCATGCTATGCTGAATCGGTGCCTTGCTTTCCTTGGCCACCGTGTTCCTTGTATTCGTTCGGCTTTTCTTCTCGCCGTATGCTTCTTTTGCCCTGCGATATACCCGCGCTAACTGCACGCCCGATCTGGATCGTTTTCAGGGATGCATCATCCGCTAAGTTCCGTGCTTATCAATTCCGCGCCTAGGGCAGGATTGATCCTATTCAGGAAGTGATCTTTGAGCGCATTTTCGCCCCATCCAACCAACGGTGACAACCGTTGAACTAATGATATAGTCTTCTATTGGAGTATTCCGTTGTTCAATTTCATTAAGTCGTCCGTTGCGTGTTGTTTGGTCTCGGTGGACATGAAAAATTCGTGCATCTCAGTTTAAACGCCGCCAAGTTGTCATGGATATTTATTCGTATTAGGCGGGCGCGTCCACTGCAATGGTTGGTCTCTGGCTGTAAAGGCGCTCGATGCCCGTTATCCCTCCGCCATGTGAGATCCGCTGGGTATCTTGTTGGAGCACGTGCATGTTTTCCTTCATACTCCTCATCCGCCTTTTTGAATTTCTTGGAGCTTTACTCCTGCCCATTCCCCTGCGCGATTTCCTTTTCCCTTCCTGGTTCGGTATAGGCAAATGACGATACGCCTACGGACCGTTGTTTCTCGCGCCAGCGTGAAATAAACCTCCATGGTTCGCAACCAGTTATCAACCTGACTCGGATCTCCCTCAAAGTGATCTGGCATCTCGGCCTTTGTTAATGGAGCCGGTGAGGGTCGAGGATGGGTGCGCTGCCACTCTTCCAAGACATTGGTGAGAAGTTGTCCAAACCCGTTGACTGTTGCCATTCTGGACTCCTCGATATCATCAATCTCCTGTTGCCTTTGTGCGACGGTATCCTGGTTTGTTCCAGTTAAAGGAATTTGCGGCGGCAAAGGATGCGGCATCACTTGCGTGTACCCGATTAGGAAGTCTCTAAGTCCCATGGCCATTTGAACCGTCCATTGAAAGGCGCCAATGTGGTAGCGACCATACCCTTTGAGGATCCAGTCCTCCATCTGAGTCCATGCATTGAGTCCTTGAGACACGCGCTCCACATGGATGCATCCTTCGCGTCCATAAGTTTTTCGGGCTCTTACATTTGCCTGTAAGTCCCTCATACGACTGTCGAATTGATAGATCTCCTGGATTTGCGGGTATGCTGGCCACTCAAACTTATTCCAATGCTGTTTCTTGAACATGACCAAATAGCAGAATCCCGGAATGTCCGGGTGTAAAATTTCACTACTATAACGGGCCACAGGGTACGGATAAGCGTGTTCTACTTCATTTGCTACTGTCCGACGCCAGTGGTCTATCTCCCGCCGCTTTTGCGCCTGGTCCAAGTTGCTAGGCCCCGCCTCAATCATCCAATCTTCTGCCGTGGTTATAGGTCCGTCATGCCAGTTCCAGTCACTACCGCGGGTGCATAACTGCGTTGAACTCCGCCTTTTGGCTTTGATGGCCTCGGCGTAGGTGGGAATTTTCGGTGGCACTGGAGGTGGTGTGGACTGTTTTGAGGTCCGGGGCAGGGTAGATCCAGTGATCAGATACAAGACCGGGTTAGGCTTGCTGACACGTACAGGGACGCTGGATAACTCCGTGTCACCACCCTCACATTTGATCGACAGGGTTGATCCGGTGTAAGAACGAGCCTTCTTCTTTTTCTTGTTTCGGCAGAAGAAGCCCTTGCCTCCCCATCGGGCTCGCTTGTTGTACGTTCCTCTGGCAACCATTTCGTCTATACTGCCCCAGTCCCAGATGTCGTCACCATCCTCTATCCGGATCATAAATTCCTCTAACACGTGGAATCGATCACGCTGGCAGTTGTCCTGGAGACTAAATCGGGCGAATGGATTTCGGAGTTCCGTATTCCATGACGCGATCTCGGTAACAGTGGGCCAAGCCGGCCAGTGGTATAAATCATAGTACTCCGGTTTGAATAGGTACATGTAGCAGTACCCGGGTTTTCGCCAATGGTAGTTAGGGCGGTCCGCATTCGTCGGGACCCCAGGCAACACGACCCGTTCCTGGTTTTCCACCCAGTGCTCCGTGTACTCTTTTTTGGTCCGGATTCCCCAATCGGCCAAGTGTAGGTCCATGAAGTCTTCCCATTCTGGGAGCATGACTCCATCGTTGTTCGGTCCAGTGTGACCTTCCAAGGAGTTGGGCTCCATAGCCGGACATGAGCTTGATGGGCTTTTTCTCCATTCGTACATATACGGGGCATACCGCGTCATGCGGCCCGAGTGTTTGACTTTGATGTTGCCATTTGAGGCATGCATCAATTTGTTCCTTTCTTTGGCCGTCAGGACCAGACCATCGTGTTTCAGGGTGAACACGTTAAACCCTTGGAGAAGCAATAGCATGTTGGACGGTGAATCAAACACCGCCTCCCTGACGTCCGGTTGGTCCACGAGCTGCTCCAACACCTGTTCGAGCACCCGTCGGTCCGCTTCCAATTCTTGTTCCATCTGCTGGAACTTTTTCTTTTGTCGCAGCACCTCGCGCTTCTCTTGCATGAGGATCTCCCATGCCTCTTCCTGCTCTCGGAAGGCCGCCTCCTCGAGCATTTGTCGTTCATACGCTGCTCTGCGCAGCTTGATCTTTTCCAAACGGCGCTGCTCCTTGCGCCAAAAATACCATGCGCGAACGTGCGCATCTCATTGTTGGTGGTCGACCGGCTTGGCCGACTCGGTTCGTTGTTGGGGCAAAGGGCACCCCGCCGCCCATTCCAGATCAAAGATTTTTCCGATTTCCATCAAGGACATTGCTGCCCTTGGCAATACGTAATTGAACGAAAGTTCCATAGTTTCGGATCCCAGATCCAAGATTGTTCCAAAATCAGTAAGACGTCCCAAGTAGGGAGATGTCGCCTCTTCTTCAGTAACCGTACTTCCGAATACAGTCACTCTTCGTTGCGGTCAATAACGCACCCGCACACGATTCTTCGATTTATTTCCACCAACTGACCCAAAGAGGTGGTACCCGGCGTTTCACTCTAGTGTCCTCGTGCTCAGATCAAAAGATCCGATACGTAATTGGTGTCTAGAGACTGTATGCCTTGATATACGGCACCCCAATGGATTGTCTTCGCTGGTTCCAACGGCTTTTCCGAAGTCCTAATGTAGCTGCCCGGGGCGACCCTGCCTGGTCCACAACCCAGCACGCAACTACTCTCGTTTAGAACTTTTTTGTAGACAGAGTGGTCCCGCAGTCAGTCGTGACTACGTTGTTGACTGTCGGATCGAGGCTGAGGACGGTCTCGTGGTGCAACGAGCGCCCTGTCAGACGAATAAGATTTTTGTAGGATCGCTTCGACGCTGTGAGCGACAACGAGCAAGACGTGCTCGGCGCTGTGTCAAACGACGAAGGGTGTGGTTGAAAGACTCTAGATTATGTTAGGACTAATCCCACACAACCACAAGCCTCACTGAGACGATGAGAGAGAAGAGAGATGTTATTGACACAGTAGACTAGTAAGCTGGGTAAGAGCAAACTATCTAGAGTCTTAGAGACTCCTACCTACGACGCACCACCTTATATACCCCAGCCATGGTCTGTGCGCAGCAGCCTCATGCCCCTAGGGCTATGCGCGCGCAGCAACGAAACCATGGCGACTATCTACGCCTTCCCGCGATGCCCGTGTCCCCATCCGGTCCTTATTGTCTTCTTATCAGCACAGCCCCTGGCTGACTAACCGCTGACCTAACTGGTGGGCCCTCGACATAGGGTTGGCGCCTATGGGTCTTGTATACCTATGCGTCCATAGGGCCCAGAGAAAATAGATAAAGATATAGAGAAATCGCCAGAAAATCGTTAAAGTCGTAACAGAAATCAGCTAGACCGGATCCAGAAGCGTCGTCTTCTTGCGCCTGATTGGCCCGATCTCTTCTGCTGCTCTTCTGCTTCTTTTTTGGCCCCTGTCCCTCTTTCCCGCCTCCTTTTGCCCAGCAATCTCTCGCCAAGTGACCTTTCTTCTTACAGTTGTGACAGTCACACGTTTCTTTAATTTGGAGCGTGGTGCCGTTGCCGTATCGCTCGACCGATCTTTCCTTCTTCGGAATTCGTCAAGTAAAACGGCGATCAGATCGGATGATGACTGTGGAGCGTTGCTCTGTGCACCTAGATATGCTGACGTATACGGGTCCCACGTCTCTGGTAATGACGTAAGCAGTATCATGGCAAAGTCATCGTCAGGTACGATACTCCCCATTAGGTGAAGTTCTTCCTGCATCCGTCTTAATTTGGTAATATGATCGCTCATATCAAAACGTCAGATGCCGATGCCCAGAATAATGCGCGCCGTGCTGCAAGAATGCCGAGCCGTTCTCTTTTTCTTTGACAATTTTGAGTTGCTCCCACATAGCCTTGGTCGTCGTGGCGCCGAGTAAGTGGATCATTTCAGTGTCCCTACCGCTAACTCTATTCTTGTTCGCGCCCTAGCGTCCTTTCGTTTCCAGTCCTCGAGTGCCTTCGTTTCCACATTGGTTGGGAGATTTGCTAATCTCGGTGTCGGGGCATCTGAGGTAAGCATTTCTTCAGATCAAGATCTCGTAATATCGCCGTGATCTTCCTTTTCCAGGCCAACCAGTTCTGATTATTAAGCGGCTCGATACGGTAACTGCCTGACCCTAACGTGACAGTGCCGGACTTGTCACTGGTCGGCGTTGCCTCTTCGCCTGACATAACGTAGATCAATTAATAGGATTAATGTGAAATGTAAAGGTCTTCTCGATATGGTTACAGGAGCGCGGGGCCCATAACCTGTCTGAGTTGGACGTGGGCGCGAAAGCGATTGCGAGTAATTAGCGTCCATTAGCGAGTACATAGGTAGTATAAATACAAAATAAAATATGAAATTGACGAGGCCGTGCAATTGACGTACCTCGTATTGATGTCAGGCGCTCTCGCATTGAATACGATTCATCATCCATCTTTCCAATTCCTCCTCCCTACATCAGTCGGGTGCTTTCTCCTCGTCCCATCAACTCTCGTAACCTGTCTCATCGTCGGCGCGCGCTCACGCGCTATCGTCCGTAGATCCGTCATCCCCAACACTACCCTAAACCCGAAGAAGTCAGCCTCATCCCGAAGTTACGTGCCCAATTTGGTACTACCGACGAAGGAATCCTGAACATGCGTCATGTTCAAGTCTCCCAATACACATTGTTTGACTTCCTGGACCAAACGGCTGATCGGCGCCATCTGTCTGGACCTAGTCAGTCACAGCACCGCCCATCAACAAGACGGGGAGATTACGATCGCGGGTCAAGACGAAGGATGGGAACTCGTGTGGTTACGAGCGCTTCTCGTGAGCGCGCCAGTAGTATATAAATATATCGTAGTCGAGCGAGAAGAGAGCAGCGTTTTTAGACCGGTGACACCATCTTGCGAGAAAACAACACCGTGTGCCGCGACAGCTAACCGCCTTGCGTCACAACTGAGTCCCGTGTTCAGAAACCTCGGACTGCCATGACGATATCTTGCCCCTGGGTGACAAATTCTTAGTTTCGGATCTCGCAGAAGGAATCGAAACTTCATCCTGCCAAGACACCATTTTAAGTTATCCATATCATTATAGTGAGATTCCAACGTCATGTTCCCGATCCTTCAGTCTCCCTGATTAAGAATGAACTGACCCTGTCTTTGTATGGAAGTCCGTGAGTGACAGCATTTCATTCAAGTCCATCCATGCTGTCAAGTAAGCTTCCTGACAATCGAACTGCTCGAGCCAGTCCATATCATTATTTTTCATCTGGTGAGATTCCAACCTCATGTTCCACATTCCCGGTTTTTCAGTCGTCCTGATTAAGAATGAACTGACCCTGTCCTTTGTATAAGTTGAAGTCCGTAAGCGACAATGTTCCATTCAAGTCCATTCATGCTGTCAAGTCGCCACAAATAGTAAGCTTCCTAAGATAAGAAGGCTTCATAGAAGTCGCCCCCCAAAGCACATACTCGAGCCACTCACCAAACCACCTCTGTAGTGGACTCCAGGTGCGATACAAGGTACAAATAATTGGTGAAATTAATTTTGAGACGGTTTGAAAGCACTCGCCTGACGACATCTTGGACGCATATAAATATAGAACTAAGCGATGTGCGAACCGTGATTAAAGATTACTTAATAAAGGTGTTCAATAAAGGTGTTCAATTCACACCAATTCAGGTCCGTTTGGCTCTCAGACTCAGGGGTCCATAATTTCCTCTTCTTGTGCGCGTCGTTGGTGCTCCTGGGTTATTCATGTTACCTGTTACTATTGCAGAAGTGATTGATGTGGTAAAGATCGTTAATTAATTCCGCCCATATCGCCAAGTTCCGATTAAAATCTGTGCTCAGGTCCATCGTGAAGAATGCAACGAAGATGACAGCGTTCATGCCCATGACTTGGCCATTTCGGCCTTCCATCGGTCGAAGGTCTGAGATGCAAACAAACCATAGAAGTCTACTTAAGCAGCGCGACAAGGGAGAGTAAAATGCCAACCCAACTCATATCAAATCGATCAACAATGGCAGTGTAAGTATACCAGTAACCGAACTGTCCTTACATGTATTCAATGCACATCTGTTCGTTAGGATAAAAATAATACCGGCGCTCCTTTATGGCTGAAAATGCCTGGGCTTGGTGGGGCCGTAGTACCGATTGCTGCCGGTGTTGTGTTCCCTCTAGCGGTTGGCACTCACCACATTTCGAATGCAGTGATACCTCCTCTCCCGATACCCCCTGGGCCGGTCCTTATCGCCAATGTTGGGCTAGTGCCCTTTACCTTCGCGGGTGAGGGAGTCGCCCCATTCGTTCTCCCCCCGGTGGTGGACCTGTTCCCTTGGTGGCTGTCCAATATAACGTCGATTTATATTCCGAAAATCTAGTTTGAACTGCCTTTACCTTTGCGTACCGTGTACTTTGTGCTTTGAATCATATGCTTGTGATGTGTCTTTGTGATTAGTAACTTATGCGCTCGACTGCCAGCTATAGCCGCTTTCTCGAAAGCACCCAGAACTGCGTATCAGCTTAGGCACCCGACCCTAACGTTGCGCTCGTATCTGATTGAATTCCACCGCCTCCCTTCACCATTCCCGGGCCCTTCCACTGTGACTTTGCCTATCTGGAATTACGCGACATTCCATCCTCCCACCTGCTCCTCCTCCTGAGACGCGATTTCCAGATGCTCTCAGACCGCGGCCGTTCCCAAGCTCACCGTCAAGTACTTCCAAACCTCTTCTTCCGCGTTCAGGTTGCCCCTGGCCGGTGTTCAAAGTCAAAGTCAAATTCAAATCCTGACCCAAAAGGAAGCGCAGGCAGGGACAGGGACGACAAGGATGACGACGACAAATCCTGTTCAAACAGCTGCCGACTATCTCGCCTCGGGCGGGCCGCTGGCACGGGCGGGCGCAGGGGAGTGCAGTCCGGGTCCGGGTCAGGGTCGGGTTCGGGTGCTCCGGCAACAACCCAGCACTACACGTCCAAACGGCGTTAGCGCGCACGGAAGCGTAGCTGATTTTGTTTGAAAAATGACCCAAAAACAGTTAAGGCTCCCCACAACAGCCACGGACCCGGAAAAATTCCCAACAATATATATATATTTGTTACTGAGCGCGCCGACATGGCAATCAGAAACCAACGGAAAAGCGCTAAAGTCATACCCTAAGAGCACGTGTAAGGCATTGTGGCATGCGTTTCCGGTATCTTTGCTTGAAGGTTCGAAGTCGAGTGATGGACCGATGCCATCCGAAAGGGCTCCAAGAGGGATATACCGTGCCTTGCTGATGGATAAACTATGCCTTGCAAAAGGATGTCCGGTGAACAGGCCAATGGTTTCTTCTGACTTATAACAAGCAAAATACATCACAATATATGGAAGCTACAGTTCTAGACACTTTCGAGGGGAATCAGCGCCTGCGGGTACATGAGGGATACATGCTGCTGGAATTGCAGCCATAAGTCAGAGTAAAAATTATTGTTATCGAGATGCAAGCTTCCATCCAACCAGCTTTGCATAAATGAACCTTCCATTGGTATCTTAACACTCCACGCTAACCATTCACCATTGGGAAATAATGGGTGGGCTGCTATGAATGCCATCCAAAACGCCTCGAGGCCCCATGACCATTCTGGTAAGCCGTCCTCGACAATAACTTCAACAAGCCAGTCCGAAATCTTGTTGGCAAGTAAGCGCCAACACTCGGCATGGCTGTAATTGAAGTTCGATGGTAAAGGGAGGAAGGTAATCTAGAGCAAGTGTTACGCATGCATGCGCCAAGTTACTACTGTTCACGCACCTGATGTTCAGTGTCCATATCACCACTTGATAGTTCAGAAGGATCGCCGTTAATGCTTGAAGGCTTCGCACAAATAACGGGCTGGATAAAGTGACATAATTCTTGAGGAAATGAAACAGTAATTTGTAATGGCTGTTTCAAGATATTTAGAAAGGTATATGTGCCAATATGTCCTGCTCAACTCACGATTTTGTCTTCAATACAAAGATCAGGCGGTAATTGATGATTTCCAAAAGAGACAGATACAGTGATGGATTGAGGCGTGAGACGGCTGTGGTCAATGCAAATAGTACTATGATATGCAACACTTGCGCTGGCAGTGGGTGTAGATAGTACAGTTGGCATGTCGAGCTCAGCTTTCATGCGTCACGGTCAAGGCATCACACGTCACACGTGACTTTGTTGATCAATATCTGTTATCGCGCCTTCAAGCTCCAGGCCTCAACACCGTGTTCACAACTCATGCCAAAGGATTGCAGTCAGTTGGACCATGACGGTAAGTGTGATGTAGTTTGGTTAAAAGCAAGGCTTGAACATTGATCAACAGTGTACGAGCCTGTGACGACATGCATAATTGGCTCAGCACGCAATGCGCCTATCAGATGTCGTATATGTACGAAGATGAGAGGTGAGGATGTCACCCTTCGTGCCAGGGACATTTCACAGCACGAGTCATCTGCAAAGCATAAACGGCATCTCCGGCTATGTAGAAACAATCTGCAAAGGCTCAGGAAAGGTATGCTTAACCGAACCCCATTGAAGTATCCCCATCTCCGTGCACCTTAGATGAACCCAAGACCAGCCTTTCTGCTGGTGCTATGCCTCCTAGCATTCCCCCGGTCGCTTCAGGTCGTCTTTTAGATGAATTTGGAGGAAATGAAGTGATAGACGAACTGAAGATCTGGCCAATGCAGAGCGATGTAGTTGACTACTACGAGGAACTGCTGAACGACGATTTTCTAGACTCGGTGAGGTTCTGGCCGCAGCCGACTGAACTTAGTGATGATGTTGATGACGTGGATCAACCAGATGGATTTCTTTCGTTTGCAAGTGCGTTTCTCATGGGCTTTTCTATTTGACAATTCTCTAATGTTGAGTAGATGATAGCGAGGATAGCAGAGCAGACGAGAATATCTCTGCAGATAGCCCTACTTACCCATGGCCATCGATTCAGGTACTTCAATTGTTCTGTGATTATTGTATCTCAAATATGCATCCAGTTATTTTTAACAGACTTGTTATTCAGCTCTCCCCGTCTCCGATTTTCCATTGCACAAAAGACGGCAGTGCTCTCATGGGCAAGACAGCTTGGTGCACAAGGGGTCCCCACGTTGAGAGGGCTCCAAAAAGCCCAAGAATACGTTCGAAATCTCCTTGGTAACCCCACTAGAGAGGTATCTGCCTATTCAGGCAATATCTTTCACATCAATGACGTGGGTGCAGCAATCGCAAAAGTAGGCATGAAGGCTATGATATGGGTTGTCGCTAATCCCTGTTTGCAGGACTTTGCCAACCCAATCACGCGCTTTGCTATGCAGGAATACCCAGAAGACTTGGGGCAGAGCATGTCGGAAGTATACCATGGTCAAAAAATGTTGTTTGAATTATCGTCTGATATAAGGCCACCAACTGTGAAGGTAAACGGGAAATGTTTTTTTGTTGACGAACTCCTACAGTCGTCAACTGGTGAATATTTTATTCCCAAGCGTTTCTTCTTCTCAAAGGCGCCAAGCACAATTACTAGTGAACTGAATGCACAAGGATTTATGGTCCGTCCACAAGAAGTGAGTAATTTACTGATTATGTTGGACGACCACCACCTCACATAGATAAGAACATCTTTTACGTTGAGAAGGAATCGACAACTATACCTATCAGTAACTTTTCTAACACGTTTGAAGATCTGCAAGATAAACTTGGCGCAGATGTTCGTTTCATTGGTATGCATGTTATTTAGTTTGGATTTTACTTGCTAATGGTTCAACGGATTTCAGATCTGATATCTTCAGCCAACATGCCAAACCGTCTCCGCGCAAAGGCAAATGGTCGCATGGTCTACTCCGTCCCCTTAATCATTTTTCTTGATGATGTATCTGGCAATATATCAAAGCAATGGAACAAGCACCACGTCGTCTACTTGTCTAATGCATTGCTTCCACGCCAAATGCTTGAGAAACAATTCTGCGTTCGCTTCTACTCTACGTCGCCACATGCATCTCCTATCGAATTCATGCATGCACTACGAGATAACATTGCGTACGTGATCTACCATCCTCATCAGACGTCAAAATTGATACTCCAAGAAGCCAGCTACTTGAGAGTGGCGTGGATGCTTACGATTGCAAAGAGAATGAGGAAGTTTTGCTCATACCTTATGGGCTGTTCTTTGGCAGTGATAATCCAATGCAAGCTATCCAATGTAGTCATGCCGGTCTCAGCTCAAATTATTTCTGTCGGATTTGCAAAGTTGGAGGCACGAAGAAGCACAAAGCATCAGAAGACGGCTATTCAGATATATTCAAAGTGAGTTACAACTTTCCCCTCTCTGGCGTCATCTGAATACAAAGCAGGAGTGCGAGTTTCGTGATCCAGCTGACACTGCCACTGCCGCACAAAGAAATATTGATATATGCTTGGAAACCGGGATTGCGAGTAGAATTGAAGTGGCAATTAGAGAGTCTGGCATACGATCACACAACAGATCTCATTGTACAACCATTGCTTGATTTACGCAAAAGGTTGGTACGGGGCACCATCAATACTTTATCCCGCAACGACATTCAAGCCAAACTTGATGCCGAGTACAGACAACGATCCTGTAATCGAGAAATCAAAGACTTAATTAACCCATTGCTCTTACGCATGCCAGGTAGGATCCAATTCCGCCACCATTTTTGAGTCAGTTCTGAGTCACGTTTAGGAATCAATATCCATCTAGACACCCCAGTTGAAATACTTCATACTATTCTTCTCGGCGTTGTGAAATACTTCTGGGGCCAGTCCGTATTCATCATGGACAAAGCAAACAACATGGGCACTTTTTTCTCGCGCCTTTCCTCGGTCAATAAGGATGGCTTGAATGCGCCAAGCCTGAATCCGACTTACATATGCCATTATCGAGGGAGCCTGATTGGAAAACACTTCAAGAGCATTGCGCAAGTAATGCCATTTCTGGTTCACGGTCTTCTACCTCAGAATGTCATCAATGGTTGGACATGCATCGGAACTCTTGTTGTACTATTGTGGCATACGTGCATTGACAACATTGAAGACTATCTATTGCACTTGAAGAGAACAATCGATGAATTTCTTGTGATCACCGCACAATGTGCACCATCTATCATCATCACGAAACCTAAATTCCACTTTCTTATCCATCTTCCAATGTTTATACGACGATTCGGCCCCGCACTTCTCTACTCTACGGAGCGATATGAATCTTTTAACCACGTATTCCGGTTATGTTCCATTTACAGTAACAAGAAAGCCCCAAGCCGCGACATCTGCACCATGTTTGCTTCAATGGACGCAATGAAACACATAGCATCGGGCGGATACTGGTATGATAAAATGAAGCGCAAATGGATGTGTGCGGGATCAGCAATACTTTCAAACAAGGAGGAGTATGTAAAGTACCTCGATATCACCCTGATATGCAGACAAAAGCTGGTATGTGTTACTTCGATCAGGACTACCATTCATTAAAGCAGGGACTAGGAACTGCGAAGCTTTTCCGAGAAAAGAATGTGCTACGTTGTATTGAATGGTCAAATACACGTTGCGCTGATATTCTACAGTCAAGTGATCTCCATGCTAGCCTGCCACAATCAAGATTGTTTTTATCAGCCAAATCATTTGTTGCGAAGGAAGGTGATATATGTTCGCAAGAATGCTCAGTCATATTTCGGCAACAGAATGAGGTATTCAACAATTTTGAATTTTTCAGCAATGCTGATGTCTTTAGCAGCTGTTTGTCGGCAAAGTGAAAGAGATTCTTGTCCCTGAAGGAAGTCGTGATAACATTTCATCACATGTTGCACTACAGTGCTACGAGTTTATACCGACATTACATGTACAGCTTCATGCTCCTTGTTTGGAACTCAAGGAAGACTTCCGAGTTGGTGTACCCCAGGTATGAGTCAAGTAACATTATTTAAATAAAGCTAAAGATATCTAGGATATCATATGCGCTGTCAATATCCAGCACGATTGCCAGCGATCCACTTGTCATGAGATAGAGCAACGGGCCATCATTCAAGAGCGGCGCAAGACAACACAGTCACATTCACTAGTACGACATAACGATGAACACTTTTTCATCCTCAACATGTTTTCCATTCACAATTACCGGCATATAGCAGCTTTGGTGCCCCCATTGCTAAGTCTCAATCAAGTAGTTCGTGTCCCTGTAGCTGAATACAGTGCGATTCGTGCGCAAGCTTCCAAGCATGTACGAAAACAAAAGGATGGGACTGAACAAGGCGACGCTGTCAGCCCAGGCGCATTGAGCCATGTTGCTCCCACTCCCATGTTCGAGAAAAGGAAGAAACGAATGTCCTCCAATCCACGGAAGAGTATGACCGGTTCTTGCCAACAGGACAAAAGCGATCAGCATACGGCATCAAGCTTCAATGCAAATGAAGCACAGATATCTCCTCCAATGAGTGCCGCTGGCCCGAGTCATTCACCGTTCACATTTATCCCTGCACCAACTAGTACATTCTCATGTCATCCACAGGTCCACCAGCACACCCAGGTGTTGCTCCAATGGCATCAAGCTTTGCAATGCCTGGACATGAATTGTTTCTCTCAAACACCCAACCATCACATCATCAGATGGCGTATCGCTTTGCGCCATATCTATCCCAGAGTTTGCTGCACACAACCAACATTGACCTGTCGATGGCGCAAAACAGCAGTACAATTCAGCGTGTGAGGCCGGAACTCCTCAGGGTTGGCCACTAGACCCTTTGCTCAGCGAACACTCAGCTGACCAATGGCCGAATTATGGTCAAATTTAAATACTTCCACTCCAATCGTTCCATTTCCAACGCATTTTTTTCCACTCATTCTCTTCGTTCATTTCGTCCCATTATCTACTTTTCTATATGTTTCTAAACACTTTCCTTGCACAGAATCAACAACCTAATGATGCTGTAGGAAGTCAGCCTGAGAATCGTGGCTCACCTGGCATGCCGAGCAACAACAACTCGGATGGTGATGGTGACTCTCTGTCAGACGAAGAGCTTGATGGTGACGAGCCTCCAGGGCTACAACCTCCACCATCAACACAGGTGCCACGTCAACCATCAGAAAGTGGATCAAGCAGTGTCTCTGTACCGTTTAGTCCTCGAACACGGAGGACTATCAAAAGCTTTGCTGACCGGACGTGCAGAGATTTCAATTTACCAGATGGAAGTCTTGAGACGTTTTCATCTGTATGGTTCGAGTTCCCCGACTTGATCAAACCGACTGACAGCATTGTTAGCTTCCGAATATCCTGAGTATGCTCGTCCATTTCATGGGAGCCTTAATGAAGGCAAATCAAATCCAGCAAATGGAAGCCGCTAATAAGCTTCTCGAATCTCAAGAATACCGAGTAAGCCCTTTCTGTCTCTGTATCTTGACTCTAAACTTGCTTACTATGATCACAGGCCATGCTCTCTGAGCGACTACTCACTGTCCTTCTGTCTCCTAGCCTCACAGCATACCGTACTGGTCTTGCAGCACATATAATTGTAAGTATACAATGGTTTGCAGAAACATTATCATTTACTTACGCGCTTGATCATAGGAATTCATCGGTTCTAATTTGTCAACGTTCAAGACTCCACCAGAAGTCTACCAAGACCCGGAGTTGAAGAGCGAATTTTCATCGCTTGTTAAGGCGCTCCTAACTCAACATCGGAGCGTTATAAAGCAAAAAGCAAGTAAATTCTGCAATAGAATGGCTCATGACTAATTAGTTGTGTAGTTGATAAGAGGTATCAACAATTCTTCACAGATTGTTGAACTTGCAAAGTCAATTGCCCCGCCGAGTATTGAACTGACCTTAGCCCACATATGCCGTATCGCATTTTTGGTATGTTACTATCAACTTTCTAAATAATATTATTGACCTGGACTTGCCGACCTTAGCGCATCACGCTCCTTGAATTTATACCGCAAAATAGTGAACAGAATGCCGAGATCCCAACTGGCAACAATTTGCCGAAAATCACAAGTTTCTGGGGAACGGTGGATGATAATTTAGAACGGCTTCGCGAAGCAGAACATGAAACCAATAACCTGCGGTTGGTCAAGGAGTGAGTATCCCATTGATTGATCGCCTAAATACGTTCTAGTAATGAGTGATAGGTTTTTTACTGCTGCGCTTCAGACAGACTTGAAAAAGTACCCTGGACCATACCCAAAGCCATCGCAGTTGGCAGGGCCTGAATGGCAGAAGATTGTCGAGCACGGCGCTCATTTCATGCCTAACTAATGCTGCAGCTACTAATTACATTTACAATGCTCATTTTGCCATATACCCTTTGTTCTGGCAATGTCGTCTGTCGTGCTGTCTCTCTGACTCATAGTATACTCTCAAATTTAATGTCGTGATTTCAAAATGCCATGTCAGTTGCATGAATGAATTGTGAAATTTGTACTCCTGCATGGAATATGTAATCCATGCAGGAGGTCCTCAATCGATGACAGTTGATTTCGTTACATGAGCCATCTGCGCTGCCTCCTTACATGCTCGAGAAACGTCTCCATAACATTGTCTCAGTCGGCTCCACAAGCCAAATAAAAATTGCTTCGGCGCCAGCGCTAAAATATCCATACCAGAGCAGTATATAAATGCTAAACGGTCCCCGCAGGGAAACCATGGTGATTGAGTTTTGATATGAATGCTAAGCAGGGTCACAGAGGCTTTGGGACAGGTCAGCTTGTCTATACAAGGATAGCGCTATTACGAGGTGTTTACCACGAATTTCAATGGCTTTATGTTGGTTCCTGATTTCCACGTCAGCATGCTGGCAGCAAACATGTATAAATTGTTGGGTGATTCGGAGGGTCAATGGCTGTTGCGGGGAGTTTTAACTGGTTTTTAGGTCATTTTTCAAATGATATCAGCCAGGCTTCCGTGCGCGCTAACGCCGTTTAGACGTGATAAGTTTTCAGCCTTTTAGCACCAGAAACATTGCCGACGTCGCCACCGCCGTCTTCGGGTCCCAGTACATTTCAATGACTCTTTTTTTTTTTTTTTTTTTTTGGATGGAAAAGTGTGTATTGTAGTGCGTACGGGGGACAGAAAGTCTACCGGTATCAGAGAACAACGGAACCATAAGGGACCGCTAGTAGTGGTAACAAAAGAAAGACCGATCTACGGGAGAGAATTACATACGAGGTAAAAGTGCTCTAGTCGCGAAAAAGCCGGCGAAAACCAGCTCGAGTCCAAAGAGACGCATCTGGCGCGCCGGAGTCAATATCGTGGAAAGAACCCGCCGTCGGATTGTCTTTGAGGAACGTACATAGTGCTAGGAAGTTATTCTTCAAACGCAAAAAGGAAAACATAGAAGAAAACCGAGACTTATACCTAATGCACTTGCAAAGGATGTGAGAGCGTGTCATGGGCGGTCGACGTCGGCACCTTCGACATTCGCTTGCAGAGTCGGGATGAAAGCGTTGACGGTAGTCAGCAGACGGCATGTGACCTGTGGCAACGCGCACGAAGCGCGAGAAGAGGTCTGGGTCGTCCCCGCAAGCCCGTATGAATCTCGTTCGGGAGGAGCCCAAAGTGGGCAGGACAGCGTGTTTGGAGCTGCGAAACCGAAGGAGGTTGTTCCCCCGGTATGACTGGGAAGCCCACATGAGGCGCCAGTGATGACCCGCCGACCGTTGGAAACGCTGTTGTTCGACGATCCGTGTGGTGAAGGGGAGAACCGCTGTGCTCTGATAAGAGCTGACTAGTTGGTCCACCGCCTCGTTTTCAGGTACGCCTCGGTGGCTAGGACACCAGGAGATAGTGACCGCGTTTGTAGGGTCCGCGTCCAGCCAAGCACGCAGGGCAGCCGAGAACCGGATGGCCACGTGTTGACCATCACTCACGTCCGTGTTGAAGACCCCAAGTGCAGCGGCTTGATTATCGACTAGAACTATATAGTGGCCCTTCGCACGGGACGATAAAAGGTGCTGAGCCCACATCTCGAGGGCTTGCGTCTCCGTAGAGTAGGAGGAAGATGCCGGAACGCGTCGAGCTTCAGCCTTGTCTGGTGTGATAAATCCGGAGACGCCTATGCCAGCCGAGTAAGAGCCGTCCGTGGCGGTCATCGTATAAGTCGGTGAGGCTCGCCAGTCAGCGAGCGTGTGGAGAAATTCGTCGTACCACAGCTTCCACTGGGATTCCTTGCCGCCGATGGGTGGGTGGTCAAAATGGCGGAAATGGATCCGCGTGCCGTCATACAAGTCTCGTAGACGCGAGCCCCTGGAATTCTCAGCATTCGTAGGGGCAAAAGGTTCGTCAACCCGGTGGGCCCAGGTTGCGAAGGCAAGAAAGGGGTTGCTCGGCAACCTTGAGCGGCGTACTTTCGAGTGAGCGAGGGCCCGAGCATGAACTGGGAGTGTGATAAACGGGGCGATAATCCGGAGGGGATGGTTGTCCGCTAATGTTGCAAGGCGAGTGGCCGCCCGATGAAGTATGCGGTCACACGTGACGTGTACTGGCGGAAGGCCGAGCAAGTATTCAAGTGAGCCTGTGGGCGTAGTGCGAAAAGCACCGGAGGCCCATATTGCGGCTGCACGTTGTGCCTTTCGGAGCTTGTGCAAATGACGTTGAACGCCCTTCCCGCCCATCTGATACCACAGAGGTAAACCGTAAGTGAGCAAAGGCCAAACGCAAGACTTGACAATTTGAAGTCGCCGAGACGTCGGAAGCCCCCTGACCGCGTTCCCAATCATCCGCAAGGCACTGGTAGAAGAAAGAGCCTTATTAGCATAGAATTGTACGTGGTAGTCAAAAGATAACTTCGAGTCAAAGTAGAAACCCAAGTAGCGCCATATTGTCCGCGGGTGAATGACCGTGGTTGAGCCATCCGGGTTCCTCAACGTGACAGTAGAGGAGGCGATGCGCTGATCCTGTGTATGATCGATGGAACGGACGACGACGTGCCGCAGCCGGTGGCGTCGCTCCGAGGCGTTGGAGGCGGTTTTCTTGAAGGGGGCGAAGGTGATGAGTTCCGTCTTGGAGGGCTCAAACACGATGCCAATATAGCCGAAAACGCGAGCGGCGAACTCATAGGTGTTTTCCAACGCACGCAGATTACGTTCTAGCGAGGTATCCGACCGGGTGAAGGCGTAGTCATCGATGTAAGACGGGACCGCCATGTGCGCAGTAGTCCGGAAGGGAAAATGCGCCCGTAGCAGAGGAGCGACATATAAATTGGAAAGGATGGGGGAGCCAGGGCAGCCTTGAGGGGCTCCTGTGCCGGCCGGCAGCGGGTCAGAGGAGACGCATCCCCAGACAAAAGACGTCAGCCGATCGGAGTAATAAGAGGTGAGGAGACTCAACAACGCCTCCGGGAAGCCTTGTTTCCGCAGCATGACCACCAAAACGTCCCTCTGGATGGAGGGAAAATACTGTGCGGCATCGATGGCGAGGCACGTCGTGAATTTGCCCACATCCCGCGCCTGCTGAACCCAATTGACCAAGAAGAGGCCCGCGTCCGTAGTGGAACGGTGTTTTAGGCCACCGAATTGCAGGGGGTGGAGCAAATCGCAACTAATGGCGTCCAGCTGAAGTCGTACGGCTATGATTTTCATGAAGAGTTTCCCAAAGCAGTTGAGTAATGCGATGGGGCGGTAATTCTTCATGCGCGTGTAGTCATCGCGTTTCGGCTTCGGAATAATGACCGTTGAGGACTCTTTAAACTGAGTGGGCCAGTGGTGGTCTATGTACATGGCGTTGAACAATCCCACGAGCGACTGGGTGAAGGCGGTGTCTCGCAGGCATGCCTTGACCACCTTCCAAGAAATGTGGTCTGGTCCGGGCGCAGAACCGTTGGAGCAGGTGCGGGCCGCGTCGCGCGTCTCATGGAGGGAGAATGGAGGCCAATGTCGTTCCGGTCTGTCTGGCAAAGCGCGTATGAAGTCCCAGTTGGGCGGGCGCTGGGCCTGTTGTCCCACAAACTGATCGTGAGCGGCAGTCCAAAGGTCCGGCAGGGTTTTAACAGGGACGCCGCCGACTGCCACGCGGGGGAAGCGAGGCGGAGAACGCTCCTTAGTCCAGGCCAGGCAGCTCCACGGGTCGCCCTCAGCGCAAAGCTGGGTGATCTTGTCGTCAAAGAACTTGCGCTTGGCCGCTCGGCAACAGGAGGCGAATCGGGCCCGGTTGGCAGGAGAAGGGTCGCGGTCGACCTCAGCAAGCGCCATGCGGCACTCCTGAGAGAACCATCGGTTCGGTTTGCTGTTCGGCTTCGGAGTCCGCGCGAAGGTGTTCCAGGCGTCCCGTAACCCTGAGTACAGCGCATCGCACCGCTGGCGTGCCGTGCCCGAGTCAAATTTGATGCTCGTGCATTTGAGCAGGAAGGCCGCTTCCGTTTATTTCAATGACTCGACCAGTTCCCAGCTTCACCGATTCTGGGCTCTGCTTTATCCTCGCTTATCGCTTGCCTTTCTGCTCCCTCATCTCCTGCAGATGCTGAAATACTCGCACTCATTTCCAGCCCCATTTCTATGGCTGGTTCACTTCCGGACCAAAATTCTGTCCCTGTTCCCGGCTCGTTATCTGACCGTGTTCAACATCCTCAACCGTATCAAAACCATTCTCCTCTTTTACCCGAGTACGCGCCCATAACACACATGGCATCAGCTTCCATCGGCAAAGTCGTGGGCACGTTCCTCCCTGCTCTCCACCTCAGGCCTGCCCTTGCAACTAGGCCGCCTGCTTAATTCAAGTCCCAACCGACATCATCAAAACACACATGCAAACATCCACATACGTGTTCTTAGGTGTATTCGAGTGGGTGGTCCATGGTCTGATGGACATTTAGGATAGATCATACTAGGTCACATAGACGGGCAATTGTCCTCGAACAGCGACTAGAAGAGGGCTACGCCATTTCCATAATTTGACAGCAGGATATTTTATTTCATAAACCGATGACCTACGGTCTGTTAGCCGGACTACAGACTTGAAGCAGGACGCTTTGGAGCGCGTAGGAAGAAGGCACGTCGAGGTATGACACGTCTCACGGACGACGGTCTCAACCTGTGATCGGCACTTCAGAGATTCAACGTCTCTAATGGCTAGGCTCAGCAGCGCATCGGCTTCCATCTACAAAATTTAGGAGATCTTTCATGCCGACTTTTCCCATCTCCCCCGACTTTGTTGATGATTAAGATTTACATTGAATCATACATGGTTATAATCGTATGTCTGACCGGATAGCGTATTAATCACATCTAGTATTCTTTTAAGAGCCCCTCAAATCGAGCTCAGTCAAGTCCCTCGGGCGGACGACCATCTTTCCCTTCAAATACCCGCCTTGGCTTTACCTGCAAAATCCTCGATCTCTTCTTCGCATCTCTCTCCGGCAATGATGTCTGGAATAGATCCCAACTCGCCGCCTAGAGCCCTCAGTGCCCTCAGTGCCTGCTCAACCCGCACCCTGCACATCCATCTGCCGAAGCAGAATATCACGCAGAACGTGATGGATAGACTCTGTCCCGGACAGCTTGGCCACAAGGGCTCGTGCCGTGATGGTATGGCTCCTCAACACGTTAGCAGGCTTCTCCTTGGACCTGCACGCCTGGAGAAATGCTATTGGTGACGTGCAAGAGGTGTGAGTCCTTGTCATCGCTCTCCGACTTGGGCGACAAGAGAAGACTCCAGTGAAAATCAGGCCGCTCCAAGCGGTATTGAAGCGTGATGAAGAGGCGGTTCTCGTTGTCGCCGGACATATCTATCAATTCTGGAAAGTATGTCAAGTCAGTAACCCCCGTCTCAAGAGCCAGCGAACAACTTACCACTCGAGTGTAGAATGGGTGTTTTTTGGATGTCCCAAGATGCCATATCAATGCTGTATTTATATGTCGTTTCGCCTCTACCCCTTGGTTCTGCCATGAAAAGATTAATCATTGTCGATACTTCACCAGCCTCATACAGGAACAACGTCGGTGGCAATCAGACCAACCATGTCCACAACTACTATACAATAACTGGTGTGTAAATAGGACACGCCATTCACTGAGTACAATTCTTACCCTCACAGGCCATATTCATCATCATCGGTTCCCTCGTCTGGTGCACGCAGCTCAACTACCTCAGCCTCAGGTCGACGTATCTGTTATCCTAGATAATGAGGTCAAACGACATGGCGAGGAGCCGAATTGGCTGCAACCCATTGTTGATATCTTGAAGCTCATCAACCTTGATTCAGCGCCCGAAGTCATCAAACGGCTGGCGAAAGCAGTCGGATACGCAGCGGAAGCCTCGCCGAAGAGGAATATCTGGTTGCGGTCTTATGTCCTCGTCTCGGATTGATTAACAATGGCACTGATCCCTGGACGATAATAATCTCAACACTTCGAAGGAATTACTAAAAGGACCTTTCACGGAGGAGGAGCGCTGCTGAACTCGGGCGAGATCATAATTTGTACCGGGAGCCTGGTGAACGATTGAGCTTCCTCTGCCTCCTGATGACGAGTGAGCCGCTGAGATCCTACACGAAATCAAAGGACGTATTACCAACTGCGATGCAACTGCTCTGCGCATTCCTTGGCTTTCAGGTCCCGCTGGTATTGGCAAGTCTGCGCCATTGCCCGTTGGTGGATACCGGCATTGAAGACTTCCATGAACTAACCGCGGAGACCGGCGGTGTTCGAATATGATCTGCCTATTCAAGAACAAGAAAAGGACACCGGTTTCTGGAATAACATAACGGGGATTCAATCGCCATTTAGGTACCCACGGTTTTGCCATCGATGAGAGTCGCAAGTTCTGGATGCGGCATGGTGCATCCGTGCACTCGATTCTAGGGTAGGAAGCTGTGCTATTGAATTCGATGCATGTCAACGGGATGAGAGCCGAAATTAAAAAAGCTGGAAAGAACCCACATTACTTCCACACTGGACTTGCGCTCAACGTCAACGCGGAAGGTCCCAAATCAATAATACTCCATTCACAAGGCTCACGTCACCAGCTAATAATTGAACCTTATATGTCACCGTGCACCAACTATCATTTTCTGTCCGTTGTACACGTCTGCAATAGAGGAGATCTTGAGAGCCGCTAGCCAGATGAATATGTTAATCTTTATCTACGGGTATCGCCGTTTCCCCCCACAAATGTGTACCCAGCTTTCGTGATATACGATTGTAATGATGCAAGCGCACGTTTATTGTATTCGCAGTTTCTGGTATTGAACTGTCACTGAGTCCCGTGTTCAGAAACCTCGGACTGCCATGACGGTATCTTGCCCCTGGGTGACAAATTCTTATTTTCGGATCTCGCAGAAGGAATCGAAACTTCATCCTGCCAAGACACCATTTTAAGTTATCCATATCGTTATGGTGAGATTCCACCGTCATGTTCCCGGTCCTTCAGTCTCCCTGATTAAGAATGAACTGACCCTGTCCTTTGTAGTACGTGAGTGACAGCATTTCATTCAAGTTCATCCATGCTGTCAAGTAAGCTTCCTGACAATCGAACTGCTCGAGCCAGTCCATATCGTTATTTTTCATCTGGTGAGATTCCAACCTCATGTTCCACATGTCCTGGTCCTTCAGTCGTCCTGGTTAAGAATGAACTGACCCTGTCCTTTGTATTGAAGTCCGTAAGTGACAACGTTCCATTCAAGTCCATTCATGCTGTCAGGTCGCCACAAATAGTAAGCTTCCTGACATGAGAAGGTTTCGAAGGAGTCGCCTCCCAAAGCACATACTTGAGCCACTCACCAAACCACCGCTGTAGTGGATTCCAGGTGCGATACAACCCTCTGGGTACAAATAATTGGTGAAATTAATTTTGAGACGGTTTTAAAACACTCGCCTGATTTATATAATATAGATATAGAAAGCGATGCGCGAACGGTGATCAAGAATTACGTTACTAATCAAGGTGTTCGATCCTTGAATTTGGCTCTCAGACTCAGGGGTCCTTGATGTGGTAAAAATCGTTACTTCATTCATCGCCAAGTTCTACCGTGAAGAATGCAAGAACGTGACACCGTTCATGCCCATGACTTGGCTGTTATAGCGGCCCTTTCGGCCTTCCATCGGTCAAAGGTCTGAGATGCAAACAAATAATGTCAAACCATAGAAGTCTACTTAAGCAGTGCGACAAGGGGAGAGTGAAATGCCAACCCAACTCATCATCGTCTTCAAAGCAACCTCATATCAAATCGATCAACAATGACAACGTAAGTATACCAGTAACCGAACTGTCCTGTATACATGTATTCAATGCACATCTGTTCGTTAGGATACAAAATAATACCGGCAAACCGTTATGGCTGAAAATGCCCGGGCATGGTGGGGCCGTAGTCCCGATTGCTACCGGTTCTGTGATCCCTCTGGGGCTTGGCACTCACCACATTTCGAATGCACCGATACCTCCTCTCCCCGATACCCCCAGGGGCCGGTCCTTATCGCCAATGTTGGGCTAGTGCCCTTTACCTTCGCGGGTAAGGGAGTCGCCCCATTCGATCTCCCCCCGGTGGTGGACCTGTTCCCTTGGTGGCTGTCCAATATAACGTCTCTTAAATAGTTAGGAGATATGGAAACTGCGGATAGCGTGTTAGGGAAATGTTGATTAGAAAACCTCGAAAATCTAGTTTGAATTGCCTTTACCTTTGCATACCGTGTACTTCGTGCTTCGAATTATATGCTTGTGATGTGTTTTTGTGATTAGCTTATGCGCTGACGTCGACTGGCTCCGGTTGTGCAGCTCCAGCACCCGGCGGAACTTTGCGTTCGAGGACCCATTCGCGAAGAATAGGCCGCCCTAACAGCTGATCCTAACGTTGCGCTCGTATCGGGTCCCACCGCCTCCCCTTCACCATTCCCGGGCCCCTTCCACTGTGACTTTGCCTATCTGGAATTATGCGACATTCCACCCTCCCACTGCTCCTCCTCCTCCTGAGACGCGATTTCCAGATGCTCTCACACCGCGGCCACCCTCCTCCATCCGAGCTCCAAACCTCTTCTTCCGCGTTCAGGTCGCCCCTGGCCGGTGTTCAAAGTCAAAGTCAAAGTCAAAGTCAAAGCCAGACCCGAAACAAAGCTCAGGCAGGGACAGGGACGGCAAGGATGACGACAACGCCAACGACGACCCGTTCTGTTCAAACTGCTGCCGACTATCTCGCCTCGGGCGGGACGCTGGCGCAGGCGGTCGAAGAGGGCGCAGGGGAGGTGGGCGATGCCGTTTCCAAAGTGCCTGAGCTGTTTAGGAGCGTTTTGAGGGAGCGCGGGACGGTGCAGACCGGGTTCGGAGATTCTTCATTGGGTGTGCGACAACGGGTAGAAACGGATGAGGGGCGCCTCCTGGTGTGGTGGCTGCTGCTGGCGGGTGGACTCCTTCCGTTCTGGCTGGTTGGGTTGAAGCAAAGAAGAGAATGATCGTGGTCCGCTCGATGACGTGGGTAAAGCAGGAGGGATGTCCGGGGTGGTTGAAACTGGGCGCGAAGACGTTTGACGATTGGTGGACCCGCGAGAGGGTACACAAGGCGGTCGAGAACGGGTTGCCGAATTGGGAGTTGGATTTGGTCGTTTTCCAAAGTATGTGTTTATATTTGATGCGGCGTTCGTCCGGTGTCGTTTGGGGGGTAGTGTCATTGACGCGTGCGTGGTAGTGCTAGGACACTATGTGTGTGCTTCGTTGGCCGAAGACCAATACGGGGTCGTGCAGAGGGATATACCCAAGATCCTCGAGGCCATGGTCCGGTTTCTTGGGGAAGTGGACCAGTGGCGGGGTGAGATTTCAGCACCTCCCGCTCGTCCGTCTCTCAGTCTTCCCCCAAAACTGGAGCTGCGGACCAAGCGCGAGCAAGCGGTGGAGGCAGAACGCGCACGGGCAAATGCGATCTTGTCTGAGATGAGCGACGGGTTGAAAGAGTGTATAGGGATGATCGTGCGCACGTTTGGGGATAAGTTGACGGCGTTCAAGTTTCCGCCTGGTGTCGCCAAGGGTCTGCAGACATTTTTGGATTTTTGTTGACTCGGTAACGAAACTTGTAGCTTATATTAGGATAGAGATGTGGCATGTCGCTTTGCGGCCGAATGATGCTTTGACAGTACGAATTCCATGTTCGGTAATTCTCCATCAGACGCATTGTTGCTTTTTGTTTGTCTTTTCTTTAGGACCGTCACGGTAACGCTGATGTCGAGAGAGACCTTCCGTGGCTTGAGTTTCCGTCTCGTTCACCAAGGTAGGAGGCCTATTCATAAACTGTCTGTTGTTTTCTTTCGCCTTGCATGCCATCTTGTCGCTCTCTAGTGTCCATCAATGTGAACAACAAGTGCAATTCGTCAGAACGGAACTCGGTTACAATCCGTATTAGTTAATGAGGCCTTATAGACCCCATACTAATACGCACAAAGCTAGCGCTTGCATATCACACCATTCTCACCACTTCTGCTGGCGGGCTGGCATTCTCTTAGACTCGCGATTTTTTTTAGTGACAGAAAACTTGTTCAATGAAGTCCATCGGGATTTTAACAAGCAAGGAACGACTTCCATGAAGTTTAGGGTACTCAAGTAAGTCTAGATCGTTGAGAGTATATCAATCGCAGCCTATCAAACTAATCGGTATAGGCGAGTCGTCATCGTCACCCCCACCACCATACTACATGTCATTAAACCCTGCTCCAGCCTCTTTATCCGTTTCTCCCCGTTGTTGTCGCACACCAGGTAGAATCTCCGAACCCGAACCCAACCCTGATCCTGACCCGGACTGCACCGTCCTGCGCTCCCTCAAACAGCTCATCCACCTCCCCTGCGCCCTCTTCGACCGCCCGCGCCAGCGGCCCGTCTGAGGCGATATAGTCGGCAGCTGTTTGAACAGAACGGGTCGTCGTTGGCGTTTTTGTCATCCTTGTCGTCGTCTCTGTCCCTGCCTGCGCTTGGCTTTGGCTTTGACTAGGAAGACTGGCCAACGGCCTCGGTTCCAATCTGTTTAGTTGTTGGTTGCTAATTATAAACGAGACCTCGTAGACGCATAAAGCTAGCGCCTGCTCTTGCATATCGAACCATTCTCGCCACTTGCGTTAGCGGCATGACAGTCTCTCGGGCTCGTGGCTTTTTAGTGACCGAGTCCTCGTTCAATGAAGTCCATCGGGATTATAACCAAGGTTACTAGAGTAAGTCTAGATCGTTGATAGTAGCTTCACGAGTTAAAAATCAACTTCGATTCCGTTATGGTGTCTTTCAAGCTTTAACACCAAGAAACATATGTTATGACGTGTATTACTTGTCTTTGTTAACATGCTTATTGTATATACATCCACAGACATGGTAGACGATGATAAGAATAGGGAACATGAAAAAGGGACGACAAAAGTAGGGAAACGAGTACCCTATGAATAATCAACGTGGACTAAAACTGGAAGGCAAGGGTGGGATATATGCCCCAGGACTAAACAGCGACTCCCAGGAACTCCTAAATGGTCGGCTTATGACAAAGGAGCGATAGCTCTCCCTTCAAATTGAAACCAGGCCGCGTCCAGAATGTTGTCCTCATCAGAAACAATCCTGCCTTGCTTCCCGTCCTTGACAACCTCATCGCGCCATTTCATGATATCCATGTACCGGTCACCATCGAATCCATCCGCTTCCTCAGGACCAATATTGCCGTCTCCTCTACCTCTCTTGCTCCCATTACTGCTTTCCCCAGCTTCTGTCCGACGACGTTTTCTACTATGGTCAGGACTACGCCACTTGCGACTCTGGAGTGTTGTTTCAGTTGGAGTATTCCATGTCTTGAGCTCCAAGGTGAGGGTACCCTGGAATTCCCTCTCGAGCTTTGAACAAAAAACATATAGGCGTATCACCTGAATAGGGTCGGAGAGATCAAACCGTTGCTTGTGCGCGTAGATGCAAAGGTGCTAAGAAAGTTTGAGTTTTTGGCGACTGATAACATAAATATGACCATACCGAGCCATCACTTGTCCAGTATGAAGAGAAAATTTGCATGCGGCCACGAGAGGCAATAGCCCCCATGATGATAGATTGCTTAAGTAAGAGAGCTTTCCGCTGCGCCTGTGCAGTGGCGAGCACCATGATTAGCTGGTTCTTATTGCAGTCGTCCTCATCCTTCTTGAATTCTCCAGCAAACCCAATGATTGAGAAGCCGTCTGTCGACCCACTAGTGGACCAATACAGGTGGTCTGAAATCGTTCGGTCACCTTGAAAGGAAAGCCGATCCTCTCCTATTTTATCAGCGATGGTCACTGAAGGGATTGTCACCAAGGTGTCGGACTGCGCATCTGGATTGCCAGCTGACGCCACAAGGCGATAGCTTTCTTCATTTCTATTGGCAATATTATAGGGGATATATGGCTCGAAGGGAGAAAAACGTACTTGAAGTCACAATGACGGTCAAGCCTCGCACTAAAAGCTAATTCAATAATGTCGTTAATACCACGACACTGAGCATGTTCATTGGAGTGATTATCTGATGTTTTGCAAACACGACTGAAGGCAAGGGCGAGAGTGGGAAGGGCAGGTAGGATTCCATATTCGTCTCCTTCCACAGGATGAAGTGTCGAGGCCCATTTACGCAGGGAAAGCTGGAATTCGGGTTCATTGTCTAAAATTGGTGTTGGTAAAGGACCCTAGTTAGAAGTTATGAGTGATAGATATGCAGGCAGGGGATACTAACCTGAACCAGAATGTTGGGCACTTCTGCAAACTGGTACAGCTTGTCAAAGTGGTCTGTAACTTCTACAGGGGGTATTGCTTTCTCGACAACTTTCGCGCCATCCATCCATGCACGAAACAGAGATGGTGACTTTGCAACCCTTTGGAAAACAATGAAACCATTGAAATCACTGAGCAACATGAGGCAACTCACTCCGATGGTGACACGCTACTGGGGCAGTCAGAGACCAAGGATGGGGTGCCAGGCATTGATTGGGTCGTAGCGTTAGGGTTCAAAGGAGATAAACGTTGGATTCCGTTTAATTCCAGTTCCCGGTGTTGGAATGATGCGTGAAGAAACAAGCGTCTAGTGTGACAAGAATTGTGCCGCAAAAATGGTCTGATACTTGAGGGGTACTCGAGGGTCGAATTACGCAGGTACTAGGACGCTGGAAGGTGTGAGGGAAAGAGGCAAGGCGTGTGCGAGTCACTGTGTCACACATGCTCGATTTTGTCTCGTCGCTTGACGAAAGGGGCCGGCAACCTAGCCGGTCTCTAAGCTCATCTCCACTCTCAGTCCACCGTCATGGCGTCCATCGCGACCTCAAGAAAACAATCAAGCTTCGATTCCGCCAGCAAGAAAATCCGTCTTACGAGGTCCATTTCAATGTCATTGGGCCGACTGCTAACAGCTCAGATTGGGTGGATGCAAAATTGAGTCGTGACATTTCCGTTTTTCGAAAAAGGAACCCCCGATTAGGAGGTGACAAAGGGTCATACATACATGTATTCGCATCGTTGACGATCAAGCATTCAAACCTCCAGTAGAACCCTGTAATGACGTGGATTTTTCTTCGCTTCGCAAGCGACGTATGGGTTTACACTCCGGAATTGCTATATTAAAACGACAGGCTCTTTCCGACTTCTATGTTTGACTTTCGCATGGCAGCTCTATCATTAAACGTTGTTTCATTGTTCAGTTTGCCTGTTCGAATAGCCCTTTTAATCAATTCCTACATCCAAAAATCATAGAAGGCGATAGATCAGCGAGTTCGGATCGCACTTCAATCAACGGGGATGAAACATCTATCATTGAACCTCGTTCGTCAATGCTTCTCCTCCTCATGCTCCATTTCCCACATATCAACCCGCCACATAAGATCGGACCACTCTTATTCCGTCGTAACGCTCTTAACCCACTCGTCTCCTTCTCTCAGTTTCTCGATTCGCTTCCAGCCACGCTTAAGATACCGATACTTGTAAGATTTTCGGCGCCATTCCTCCACAAACTTCTTTCCATCGTTCTTCTTGGCACCCTATTAAGAAGACAGCATTGAGTTTGAAGATGATGGATATATATAACTGTTTGGAGCACAACGCACCTTTGCTTCTGGCAGGTAATCCACTAGTTCGTCCTGATAGTCACTCGCCCAAACACCTTCAGGCATGGTGTGGCCGCGAACGTACGGGTCGACTCCTGCATTCTTTGACCTCTCTTCTTGAAGCGCAAGATCAAAACGCATTTGCTGACGCGATGGAAGAATTCAGAAGGTGTGCACGAACATGCTCTGCTCAACGTTGGTATGCCAAGAACCGTTGACGCTCACCAAGCCGATGAACGCGAGGGCCGTTGGGGGGGGGTACATTGGACTCAACGAAAACACACGTTTGAACAAGGGGAATATATAGTGTGTGTTGCTGACCGGCGTTTCCTCCTCTTCCGTGTTGTTGTTCGAGATCGCTCTATTAGGATCGACGACGACGAACGTATAGCCAGCCTCGAGATAAGCTTTGCGTAGTCTGTACCCCGTCGCGAGTATCACCGAATCCACATCCGAGACCGTCGTGTTGTCCACGAATACGACAGAGTCTCGAGTAAAATGCGATATAGCCGGTTTCCGTACTACGTTCGGTGGAAGCGGACCCATGACTTTGTCACGGCCATTCTTGGCTCGGATTGATACGAGGATCTTCACACATACAGAACCCGTGAAACTTTTGAACTTTGAACACTACAGATCGTATCAACGAGGTCCTTACCTTTGATACGAGTGGCGCAATTTGAGCGGCCACATCTCGACCGCTAATTGAATCTCCAACGATGAGGATGGACTTGTTACCGTACTTTTCTAAACCCCGGTACCATGCCGAGTGAAGGATTTCTCGTTGTTGTGCATGATTATCTCTTCTGGCAGCGGGGTTTTTTCTTAACCACTCGTCTTGACCAGGCCACGACGGGATGTGCGGGGCGTTGTATTTCCCGGTTGCGTCGATTAAATGTTCAACAAGACGATAACGGGTTTCATTCTTCTTGTGGTTCAAAAACGTGACATTCCAGAGGGAGTTCCATTTAACATCCCCAACCCAGCGGCGCCCGCGCCTACAATGGCGATCGTCTTGCGCTGCTCGTGAGCGACATTGAAATTCACGTTCAATGTTGGCTGGGGGGATAGTTGGAAGCCGAGTAATGAAAATACGATCTGGCGTAGATTAACCATAAGTCAGTGGGGAGCGAGGACTAGCTTCGATATTTCGGGCGCGCCCATGATTCACTGATTCACACAGCCGGGCTCGTCAAGCTTGCGTCAAGGCTTGTGACACCGTGTCACCACTAGTCTTTTTGTCACTCTCTGCTTTGTACCTACTCGGTATGCAGCTAAAAGTATACAATTAATATGCCAGAGCCGACATTATCAACCCTCGATTGTCCTTCTATATCCGTCAATTTTGCCTCGCCGTTTCTATCGTGTGAGCCTGTTTGCATCCTGAGAACTATTCTGATCATCACGATGACTCGGAATGTGAAAACGATTTGACATGGGCATCTAAACCCCATACGCAATTCCTTCCCCAACAGCACGATCGTTCTCCAACTGGCTGGGATGGTAAGAGAACCCCCACCCCTTCTGCACCTAAAAAGCGGATCTCTGCCCAATGTCCGTATCCTTACTTTCAGTTGTTATTGACCTGAAAAAATTGATTTTTTACTAGTCAACGCCGATAATTTTGATATTACAATACAGTCTGCAGATGGTGTCCTTTTCCGTGTACACCGCAAAAACATGGAATGTGTCTTAGAGGGTGTACCACCTTCGGAATCCAAGAGTGATCGGGACGATATTATACACCGATGACAGAGGACTCCCGCATACTTGACCTTCTCTTCGTTTTCATTTACCCACAGCCGACACCCAACGTCGCAAATCTGCCCTTTGAAACGTTGTCTCAACTTGCAGAAGCTGCAGAAAAATATCGGATATTCTCGGCGATGACCATTTGCAATATAGACATGCGGTACTTTTCTGTCTCTTTCTTTTGCTGAACGTTGTCTGATCATATATATACATAATTAGTGCAGCCACCTATGAGCATCCGGTTGAGGTCTTACAGTATGCAGCCAAACACCGCTACGTGAAATTGCTCAACGATCCAGCTCTCATCGCCATCCGGATGCCATTTGACACTGTGATAACGAAGCTGAAGTCATCACCGAGTATAGCTACCGCATGGGTAAAATCGAGCCTATTCTATACCGTTTCACCGCTGTTACTGACTGACAATTGTTCATGGTCAACTATGTTACTACCACGATTGGCTCAGAGCATTGTTGAGCATTCAAGAGAGACCTGCCAACGGATGCTTATGCAATGCTTGGCCTCGCGAATGCCTCGCCGTTCTAGATATGATCGAGGGGAAAGTGGAATCGTTATTTGACCTGGATCGGATTTTCGCCCGCTCCAAAATCGATTGCCCAATGTGTAGCCACCATGTGGGGATCTGGCATGAATGTGCAAGCAAGATCGTTGCAGATTTACCTCCTCAGATAGAGTCCAGTGCCTGCCGGATTTCGCAAACATTAGACGACGAAGAAGGGCGTCCAATATAAACGGCGTAGTTGGGGGTGGGGGCTGCTACCGTTATCGGTGCGTTTTTTGTTCTTTGTTTTTTTGCCAAAACCTGACTTGGACTTCGCCTGCATAGTTGTCATAGCCTGTTTGTATCGTCGTCGGGTTAAGTGAATACATATCGTCCGTCCATAATTCAGCGAGATTCAGTGACTCGTCCTATATCTTGCCTTCAAAGCGTGGCGATACCGCAATCAATGTTTTAGCAGTCGCGCGAATGAGAGCGGGGATAGCCGTTGGATAGGAGCGTGATAAACAATGGCGGCAAGATCGATGGGCCGGCTTGGGAGCCAGGCACTCGAACCTAATATACACTTGGAAGCTCTGATTCAGCTTTTTCCTGATGAACGGACTCACTTCCAATCCGTTTAGTTGTTAGTTAAACAAGCCTCCGAGTCGTAGACGCCCATACACGGATAAAGCTTTCTCTTGCATATCACACAATTCTCATCACTTACACTTGGCGGGATGGCATTCTCTCAGACTCACGATTTTTTAGTGACAGAGTCCTCGTTCAATGAAGTCCATCGGGATTATAACCACCAAGAAACAACTTCCAATCCGCAAAGCATGATTTTAGGGTACTCAAGTAAGTCTAGATCGTTGATAGTATCAATCGCAGCCTATCAAACTAATCGGTACAGGCGATTCATCACCCCCACCATCATACCACCATATCATTAACCCTCCAGACACACATACCAGTGTCGATGCATCTCCTGTTGGTGAGCCGCATCAAACTGACTTCGTTCACTGGCAGAGAAAGGATCAATCATTGTCGATGCTTCACCAGCCTCATACGGGAACAACGTCGGTGGCAATCAGATCAACCATGTCCACAACTACTATACCATAGCTGGTGTGTAAATAACAGGACGGGTCATCCACTGAGTACTACGATTCCTATACGTTCACAGGCTCATGCTCATCAAATTCATCATCACCGGTTCCCTTGTCTGTGCACGAAGTTCAACTACCTCAGCCTCAGGTCGACATCTCAGTTATCCTAGACAACGAGGTCAAACGACGCGGCGAGGAGCTGAATTGGCGGCAATCCATCGTCGATATCTTGAAACTCCTCAACCTTGATTCAGCCCCTGAAGCCATTAAACGGCTAACGAAAGCAGCGGGATACGATGGTGACGCAGCGGAGGCCTCGCCAAAAAAGAACATCTGGTTGCGGCGTTATGTCCAAAACGTGATATATTCTGTTGGAGGCGATTTGGCTGGTATGAAATTTAAAATAAATAAATAAATAACATCGTTCACTGATGGCTAAAATCCGCCCATAAAGCCGCACGGAGAACTCTGTTGAGTACGATTCTTACATTCACAGGCTTATACCATTCGTCATCACCGGTTCTCAGCTCAACTACCTCAGGTCGACGTCTCCGTCATCCTAGACAATGAGGTCAAACGACGCGGCGAGGAGCTGAATTGGCAGCAATCCATCGTTGATATCTTGAAACTCCTCAACCTTGATTCAGCGCCCGAAGCCATTAAACGGCTGTCGAAAGTAGTGGGATACGACGGTGACGCAGCGGAGGCCTCGCCGAAGAGGAACATCTGGTTGCGGCGTTATGTCCAGAACGTGATAGAATCTGTTGGAGGCGATTTGACTGGTATGGAATATTTAATAAATAACGACGGCGTTCGTGGCTAAAATTCCGCCCAAAGCCGCGCGGAGGATTCTATTGCAGAAAACGTGTTGTGATGTAGTTTGCCCATAATAATTGGAATGTGATCAAAGTCGACGGAGACATGCATGGACAACGACGTTGGTATGTATTGCCCTCGTCCAGAGTCAGACATATGTTCTATGACGATATGGTGGACGTCAAATCGCTGCATCCACAATCTGATAGAGACCTTGCGAAGACCCGGTTCTCAGGCGGACAGAACTACATATGTGGATATCTTGACTGTGTTGTACCGCCGCGCTCTACCATGTTATAAGGCGAAGGTAGTGAGGGTGGGCGCAAACAAGACAAGTGGGAGCGCAAGGCAGATACGTCCCATATGCTATGCTGATCATGGTCTAAGGGGCCTTCGTAGAGTGGAAATGGCGTTACGTTGGATTTCTCGTGCCACATAGGTGGCAGGCTTCCAACGCCTTCCTCACATTCATGGCGGAGCGGGAAGTGGTACAGGGGAAGGGCGAGTGTCCATTGTCCACGCAAAAAATGTGCAGTGAATGCTGCGAGGAGGTAAGAAAGTAGAGGGAGGCGGTAAAGCAAAGGTAGGAAGAACCGGCAAAGTGCGAACAGGATGCAGGTAAGCGGAATGCTGAGCGACGTGAGAAGGATACAGACGATGATGGTGTGGATGATTGTCAGAGGTGTGATGAGAAGCCGCGAGGATGAGAAGGGCGAGGAAGAAAAGCGGAAGACGAAGCGATCCAGGAGGATATTGCGGAAGATGTAGATAACAGCGACGACGGTTTGCGACAAGATTAAGTAGATCAGGCGTGGATTGAGGTACAGAGGATGTTTTCTATGGAAGAAAAAATGAGAATGTAAATCAAATATGAGGAGATGACACGTACTTTGACTTGACGAACAGTCTGAGTTTGGAGTGTCCGTCAAAGACGAGGTGGAGAGCGAGTAGGACAAGCGAGGACAGGAAATACGTCAGAATCGAGCGTGACGTGCTTTGCTTTGAAAGCGCAGATTGGAGGAGGGCCGAGGGAGACGAAGCAGGTGTTGGTTTCGTAGTCAAGTACGCCTTGCGAACAACCACAGCTGGCAGAGCAGCCGCCAGCATCAGCGCCTGTAGCAATGGCGCCAGTTCCAGAATCCACACATTCCACAAAGCAGCTTAGATCCAGCAAACGAGTGCGGAATGCAGAAAAATATGGCACACGAGGCGCTGTTGAGAAGGACGTGTTTTGCGAGTTGAACGTACGCCTGCTGTGAAGGCGGGATGGAGGATGTGTCACGTGTCGGGTCACGTCACGGCTGCTGACACATCGTGGTTTTACCTTCGACCATCTCTCGTCTTTTTTTTTTTTTTTTTTTTTGGATGGAAAAGGTGTATTTGTAATACATACAGCAGGCAAAAGACTACCGAGAGTAAAAAACAATGGATCCGTAAAGGACTGCTAGTAGTGGTAACAAAAGGAAGACCGATCTACAGTATTGAAACAACTACAGCAGCGCATTGCACTAGCTAAGTAAGGTTTCAATTAACTTACATTTATAGCTGGTGTTGCCTTAATAAAACTTTGTAGTTTGTAGAAAACTGAGGGGATAGTCGCTCAGAACGCCCTCTTTATATATCTTTCATAAACCCTAACCTAAGTACAGTGTAATCTACCTATTACATAATACCGGTACCGCTAATGAGTCATTCTGAGTCTTCTTCTATTAATATTCCTTCTAAGATATTCTTTATGATATCATATCCTTCCATATGAGTCATTATTATTAATAGATATTCCATAACATTCTATATGACATCATAATGTTCTATATGACGTATTATGAGTCATATGAGTCATTTATGACTATCAGTGATGTCATAGGATGAGTCATGTCACTCCTGTGACTTGTCACGTCACTCTGTCACATTGTCACATACGCGTGACTTCTGTCACACTATTGTCACATGTCTGTGACATGTTGTGACATGTGTCACAAAACACGTGGTAATGTTATGTAAGCTATTATGATTAAATATGAAACACTAATTAATAGTTATTCTTATTATATAAGATATTAGATAAGATATTCATTACATTAGTTATTGTAATGAATGTAACTAATCTAATGTAACTATTATAATAACTATCAGAGTTTCGACATACAGGAGAGGATTACATACGAGGTAAGAGTGCTCTAGTCACGAAAAAGCCGGCGGAAGCCAGCTCGAGTCCAAAGGGTCGCATCTGCCGTGCCCGAGTCAATGTCTTGGAATGATCCTGCGGACAGATTGTCTTTCAGAAATGTAGCTAATGCTGTGAAGTTATTCTTCAAACGCAAAAAGGAAAACATAGATGTAAAGCAAGACTTATACCTAGTGCACTTACAAAGGATGTGGGAACGTGTCATAGGCGGTTGGTGTCAACATCTCGTACACTCGCATGCAGAGTCAGGGTGGAAGCGTTGGCGGTAATCGGCGGAGGGCATATGCCCCGTGGCGACACGCTGATGAGCATCCAGCGAGTCTACGCGTTGTTTGCGACAATTACAAGACACGTTCGAAGCAGCTACAAAGCTCAGCAACACATTCAAAGTGATTGGCAACCTCGATCCACTTGTTCAAGCCTAGCAGCACTAGCCCCACCTTTGATCAACATCTCAGAACTTGTCCAGAGATCAAGTAGTGTTCCTCAGACCAAGAGCGTGCCAGTGCGTTTGGCGCTTTAGCCATTCAAAGCCATCCAAGGATCCCAAGCCCTCGATTGACCCTTGTCCCATCACCAGCAGCTCCCCATTCGTCGCCTATTGGTCCCTCAGCTCCCTAGAGACCCCAGACACAGTCTAGAACATTGCACGAAGCCCAGTTTCCATCAGGATTGCGTTGTCATGGTTTGCACAGCATATGTTTCACTTGCTCCACATCATTAGTTTCATTGCCAGTTCGATCATAGGTTATTTTTAGCTTCAGGCACACACCCCTTTGCGTCGCTTTCCCCCCCATTTCACTTATATATAGGATATCCCCTGTATAGCACAAAAGACAACAAAGAGAACCCAGAGACCAGATGATAGCTCCCCCCAGTCGTTCCCCTCTCAGAGTTTTGTTCTAAGCCCATTCCCCTTGCTTCCCTTGCGTCCCTCGAGCCTACCCAGCAGTCCCCTCATTGCGTCGAGCCTAGTTTTGCGCCCTCAAGCCTTCTTGCGACCTTCGTCTAGCCGTTATTGCTCTCGTCCTCTCAGTATCTTGCGCCCCCTTCGTTCTTTTAGTGTTCCCCAGTGTTCCCAACTGTCTAGTGCAGTTCAGCAGGCCTCTCCACTCGCAGCAGTTGCTCTAGGTTGTCTTGATCACCTCAATCCCCTTCAACACCCCTCGTGTGCCTTCAATCAGTCACTGAAGGAGCGCCCGAGCACCTCTGTTTGTTTAGGGTTGGTTTGGAGGTTGAGTCCACCTAGTGCACATCAGCGCACGAAGCGTGAAAATAGCTCCGGGTCGTCACCGCACGTCCGAATGAAGCGCTTGCGAGGGGAGCCCAGCGTCGGTAAAACGGCGTGCTTGGAGTTGCGAAACCGAAGGAGATTATTCCCCTGGTATGACTGCGACGCCCACATGAGGCGCCAATGTAGGCCAGCCGTTCGTTTGAAGCGCTGCTGTTCTGTGATCCGAGTGGCGAATGGGCAAACTGCGGTGCTCTGGTAGGAACCGACCAACTGGTCAGCCGCCTCGTTTTCAGGGACGCCCCGGTGACTCGGGCACCATGAGATAGTGACGGTGTTTGTGGGGTCCGCATCCAACCAAGCCCGCATGGAGGCTGAGAAGCGTATGGCGATATGTTGACCATCACTCACATCAGTATTGAAGACGCCGAGAGCTGCGGCCTGGTTGTCGACGAGAATGACGTAGTGTCCAGTCGCGCGGGATTTCAAAAGGTGCTGGGCCAACATTTCCAGGGCTTGTGTCTCCGTAGTGTATGAGGAAGAGGCCGGGACCCGTCGTGCGTCGGCCGTGTCCGGGGTGACGAACCCAGAGACTCCTATGCCTGACGAGTAAGAGCCGTCCGTAGCCGTGACAGTGTGATGTGGGGAGGCGCGCCAACCATCGAGAGTGTTGAGGAAGTCATCGAACCACAACGTCCACTGTGAGTCATCGCCGCCGATGGGGGGGTGGTCGAAATGCACAAAATGAATACGCGTCCCCTCATAAAGGTCGCGGAGTCGAGAGCCCCGAGAATTCTCGGAGTTCGTTGGTGCAAAGGGTTCATCCACCCTGGGAGCCCAAGTGGCGAAAGCGAGGAACGGGTTACTCGGTAGTCTGGAGACCATCTCTCGTCTCTCGTAGGTGACTGTTTATGGAGAATCCGAGTCCTCTGCGGGCCACGGCATGGAATGGCTATATCAGAGCGAGTGAAATGCCCCGCGAAAGCTTCCCGGTGAATCACATCAACGCCGTCAATGAAGGTTCAGTTGGCGACTTGGCGTACAAAAGGGTCAATTGTCGACTCACCATTTTCAGCGTCCAACTTCTTCAACTGAATAATTGTCGAAAAACCTCTTTTGTGCAACTTCCATTCGTACCTCGATGACTGGAGAAATCAAACAATTGTGGCTGTATCAGCGTCCATGTTCGGCGTTGAAGCAGGTCCGCGTAGATGTCCCGAGCGTAAGCTGTACGAGATGTCAGCCGGCTTCTGTAACGACACAGTTCTCTCGCCTTTTCTCCCAACTTAGACGTTAAGCTCACGACCGTCGAGCCGATGGATGATGACTTAAGTGATGTCGTACCAAGCAACCTCGTTTCTAGACAGGTTTGTATTCATTCAAATCAATACGAATATTTGACCACACTGTGATGTCTAGGCGAGTCGAAGCGCTGACGGGGAGAGCGAATGCGTAGACGAGGAGCTGGAGGAGGTCGAGCTTATGAGCAAGGATGAGGCGGTCAAGGTGTGTCACTCTGCGTTTGGTGCGAGGTCAGGACAGCTGCAAGTTAGACGACGGGAAATGGATAAAGCCAATGTAACCTTCTCTCTGATTTGATCTACTCACGCGATTTCACTCCAGGTAGCAGACGCTGTGAAACGATACTCTTATTTACTAGGACAAACGGAATTATTCAAGCACTTTATGGATAACAATCAAGGTTCAGGATCGTATGTGTGAATTCTGCATTTCTAATTCTGTCGTGAGACCCCGAATATGGAGCACTGTTGGATTCTCAACCGAAACCCAAAGGCCGTGGCTGGAAGAAGGCAGCGTGCGTGCTGCTCGGATTCCTCACCACCATACAGAGGCACAAGTGCTCGTTGCCGAAAGTCAGAAAAGGAGGAAGACGAGGAGCGTTTGAAGGACAGGGAACTTGCTGTGGGTGCAGACGACCAACCGATGGTATTCGAGGAGTCGCCCAACTGTGATTTGGCCGAAAACCTTCAACTCTTCATCGCTGCTAACAACAACGTCCAGTCATTCACGGACAAGTGAGGGCCTATCAGTTACAAGGCTTGAACTGGATAATTTCTCTGCACCACAACAGTCTGAACGGCATCTCGGCTGACGAGGTGGTGCGTGCCCACTTCAGACGACAAACAATCTTGAATATGTCCGTTTTAGGGATTAGGCAAAACACATCATTCCTGGCCTATCTCAAACATTATCGCGACATCCCCGGCCCTCATCTCATCTTCGCGCCCAAGTCTTCTACTCTGCAAAACTGGAACCGTGGGTTCGAAAGATGGACTTCGAATTTCCACCTCTCCGTTTTGACAGGAACAAAGGAAGAGCGGGCGGATATCATTGCTAATCGGCTACTATTCCAAGAATTCGAAGTTTGCATCACCTCGTACGAGATTTGTCTCATTGAAAGGTCTGCCCTCAAGAAATTTTTCAGGATACATCATCGTAGACGAAGCACATCCCATCAAGAACGTAGATTCAATTCTCTCGCAAATCGTTCGGTCATTCACTTCCCGAGGCCGCATGTTGATCACCGGCACATCTCTCCAAAACAATTTGAAGGAGCTTTTCGCTCTTCTCAACTTTATTTGTCCCGAGATCTTCATACATTATGAGGACCTTGACAGTTTCTTACACAAAGACGATAGCGGTGTTGAGGGCGAAGAAGCCAAGACCAGAAAGGTCGTTGTAAGCCTTACATAACATTTTACGACCTTTATACGTGCACTTAGTGTAACTACGAGTAATCTCATTTTTTGGTCATTTGTCGGGAACCCAACCCGAGTCATGGCTACGACTCACCAACAGATTGGGACGGTCCTTGGCATGATAAGAATTGAGCGAACGGATGGTAGCAGATGCCAAGTGCCAGAAGCATGATACATTCTTTTTTTTTTTTTTTTTTTTTGAATGGATATATTAAGTAAAGTAAATCACGAGACACTACAGACTACATGACCAAAGAAACAACGGTGCCAGAAAGGCCCGCTTGTAAAGGTGACAAAGGGAAGACCATAGTACGGGAGGGATTTACATACGCATGAGTAAAAAGCCCTAGTCGACATTCTTTCTTCTCCCTGCTACACGGCGTCGGGGGGTCCCTTTTTCAAAAGACGGAAATGTCACCACTCGACTTTGCATCCACGCAATCTGAGTTATTAGCAGTCAGCCCAAAGAAGAGGATGACGTTGAAATGGACCTCGCAAGACTTGGTACGTAGTTTCTTGCTGGTGGAATCGAAGCTTGATAGGTCGTGAAGGTCGGCAGTGATCGTCACAAAATCGAGGATAGCGTGACTCCGAAGTTCTGTGACATGTAGGTGTGTGACACAGTGACTCGCACAGCCTTTGTTTTTTTTTTTTTTTTGAGAAAGAAACGATTTTATTAGTGATTAAAACATGAGACAAAGGTGACATGTAACATAAAGCAACGGTGCCATAGAGGACCGCGAGTAGAGGTAACAAAGAGAAGACCAAAACTACAGGAGGGTTTACATACGGAGTAAAGTTGTCCTAGTCGCGAAAAAGCCGGCGAAAGCCAGCTCGAGTCCAATCGGGTGCATCTGGCGCCCCGCGGTCGATATCTTGGAACGAACCCGCAGACGGGTTGTCCTTCAGAAAGGTAGCTAAAGCTGCAAAATTATTTTTCAAACGTAAAAAGGAAAACATAGAGGTAAAACGTTGCCTATACCTAGTGCACTTACACAGGATGTGGGAGTGGGTCATAGGCGGTTGGTGTCGGCAGACGGTGCATTCACGTGGGGAGTGCGGGTGGAAGCGTTGACGGTAGTCCGCCGATGGCATGTGGCCCGTAGCAACGCGCGCGAAGCGTGAGAAGAGGGCCGGGTCGTCGTCGCATGTGTGAATGAATCGTTTACGCGGAGTTCCAAGCGTGGGCGAGACAGCGTGTTTGGAGTTGTGAAAGCGGAAGAGGTTATTGCCTCTGTAAGATTGAGACGCCCACATGAGGCGCCAATGAAGTCCTGCTGTGCGCTTGAAGCGCTGCTGTTCCGCTAGACGTGTGGTAAAAGGGCGGACCGCCGTGCTCTGATATGAGCTGACTAGAGCGTCGACCGCCTCATTCTCAGGGATACCTCGGTGGCTCGGGCACCAAGAGATGGTGATGGCGTTCCTGAGGTCCGAAGCTAACCATGCCCGCAAAAAGGTAGAGAAACGTATTGCGATGTGCTGCCCGTTGCTCAGATCAGTGTTGAAAACACCTAGTGCTGCCGCTTGATTGTCAACTAGAATGACGTAATGACCAACCGCTCCAGACGCCATAAGATGTTGCATGAGCAACTCGAGGGCCTGAGTCTCCGTGCTGTATGAGGAAGAGGCCGGAACTCTCCGAGCGTCCGCCGTCAAAGGTGTAATGAAGCCTGAGATGCCGATGCCCGAGGAAAAAGAGCCGTCCGTGGCAGCAATGGTGTGGTCTGGGGAAGAGCGCCATGTTGCCAATGTATCGAGGAAGGTGACGAACCAAATTTGCCATTGTGACTCGTCACCGCCCATGGGCGGGTGGTCAAAATGCGCAAAAAAAATATGCGTCCCTTCGTATAGGTCCCTCAATCGGGAGCCGCGCGCGTTTTCAACATTCGTAGGAGCGAAGGGCTCGTCGATCCGGGGCGCCCAGGTAGCGAAAGCGAGAAACGGGTTGCTCGGCAGGCAAGAGTCGCGCACCCAAAAACGAGTGAGGGACCGGGCGTGGGTTGGGAGGGTAACGAAAGGCGCGATGATCCGTAGAGGATGGTTAGAGTCCAATGTAGCGAGGCGAGTCGCAGCCTTATGTAACAAAATGTCACAGGTGATGTGGACCAGTGGAAGGCCAAGGAGGAATTCCAAGGATCCCGAGGGCGTGGTGCGGAAAGCCCCCGAGGCCCAAATTGCCACTGCACGTTGCGCCTTCCGGAGTTTGTAAAGATGTCGCTGGACGCCCTTCCCGCCCATGTGATACCAGAGGGGAAGCCCATACGTAAGGAGTGGCCATATACAGGACTTGACAATTTGCAGACGCCTAGAGACCGGAAGGCCCCGGACCGCGTTCCCAATCATCCGTAGCGCACTAGTTGAAGACAAAGCTTTGTTAGTGTAATGTTGGACATGGTAATCAAAAGATAATTTAGAATCAAAAAAGAAACCTAGATAACGCCAGATCGTTCGAGGTTGAATGACCGTGGTAGTGCCATCCGGATTGCGTAAAGTGACTGTGGAGGCCGCGATGCGATTGTCCTGCGAGTGGTCGACCGAACGCACGACCGTATGACGGAGACGGCGGCGGCGCCCAGCGGCGGCGGGAGCGACCTTCTTGAAGGGGGCGAAGGTAATGAGTTCCATCTTGGAGGGTTCAAACACAATGCCAATATAACCAAAGACCTTCGCGGCAAAAGCGTATGTCTTTCCAGTGCCTCAAGTTCCTGTCGAGGGAGGTATCAGAACGCGTGAATGCGTAATCGTCAATGTATGAAGGAACCGCCATATGGGCAGTCGTCCGAAACGGGAAGTGCGCTCGCAGCAGTGGGGCCACGTAGAGGTTGGAGAGAATGGGCGAGCCCGGGCAGCCTTGAGGGGCGCCAGTACCAGCAGGTAGGGGGTCGGAAAACGCACAACCCCAAACAAAAGATGTCATTCTGTCCGAGTAATAGGAATCTAAAAGACGCAACAACAGTTCCGGGAATCCCTGTTTGCGGAGCATGACCAGTAAGACCTCCTTCTGAATAGACGGAAAATATTGGGCGGCATCAATAGCGAGGCAGGATGTGAACTTGCCAGCGTCCCGTGCCTGCTGGATCCAGTTGATCAAAAAGAGTCTGGCGTCCGTGGTCGACCGGTGCTTTAGGCCTCCAAATTGTAGTGGGTGGAGGAGGTCGTTGCTGATGGCCTCAAGCTGGAGGCGGAGTGCGACGATCTTCATCAACAGTTTGCCGAAGCAATTAAGCAAGGCGATGGGCCTATAGTTCTTCATGCGTGTATAATCATCGCGTTTCGGTTTGGGGATGATGACCGTTGAAGACATTTTGAACTGCGGGGGCCATACATGTTCTTCATACATAGCGTTGTAGAGAGCGACCAATGAGCGGGAGAAGGTGTCGTCGCGTAAGCAAGCCTTGACAACCTTCCACGAAATGTGGTCCGGTCCAGGCGCCGAACCATTGCTACAGGTGCGGGCAGCGTCCCGCGCACCTCAAGTAAGGAGAAGGGCAGCCACCGGCGCTCAGGCCACTCTGGGAGGGCATTAATGAAGTCCCAATTGGGAGGACGTCGCGTTTGTTGTCCCACAAACTGATCGTGTGCAGCCTGCCAGAGGTCCGGTAGAGACTTGACAGGGACCCCATCAACGGCCACGCGGGGGAAACGGGGTGGAGCGTGTTCCTTAGTCCAGGAAAGGCAGCTCCACGGGTCACCATCCGCGCAAAGCTGGGTGATCTTGTCGTCAAAGAACTTCCTCTTGGCGGACTGGCAGACGGAGGCGAAGCAAGCTCGGTTGGCAGGGGAGGGGTCGCGGTCGACTTCCACGAGAGCCATTCGGCACTCGTGCGAGAACCAGCGGTTAGGCCTGCTGTTGGGTTTCGGGGTCCGCGCGAAAGTGTTCCAGGCGTCCTGTAAGCCCGTGTACAGGGCATTGCACCGTTGCTGTGCCGTCCCTGAGCCGAAATTGATGGCCATACACTTCAATAGAAAGGCCGTCTCCGTATCCGTGTCAGCTGGAATGTATGGAGGCCGCCGGAGGTCCGTAACCATCTCATCTGCAGTAAAGGTCAGGAATATCCGCCTGTGGTCAGACAGAGGGCCAGCAAAGGCCAGGTCCAAAAATTGCGACTCCGCGCAGATCTCCGAAGAGACCCACACGAGGTCCAGAACGCGAGGCGAGGCCCCCCTCCGATACCACAAAGGCACGGCCGGGTTGTTTACGCACTGCATTCCGGCTAGCGAGCACGTTGCTAGTAAGTCCCCCGCATGGGGGTCGTCCCGTGTAACCGAATCGTCCCAAGATGCCGAGTGCAGGTTGAAGTCCCCTTGAATTATAGCGAGGTTGTCGACCTGGTCGAGGTGAGCGAGGAGGGCGTCCAGAGTGCGCCAGGTAGCGGGGTTTCTGTAAAGGTTAATAAACGAATGGGTATGACCGTCAGAGGGTCGGGTAAGAGTAAAACAAATAATGTTAGGATCCTGGAAAAGTAGCATATTAACCGATAAGTGGTAGACCGCATCAACTCGGGTGTGGTGCATATAGACGGAAACTTGAGAGGACGGATGAATGTCGCGGTAGCCTTCGATGACGACCCAGGCCGGGTGGGAGGGGCCGCCCCTGATGAGGTCTCCGTCGGGGCGAGATGAGGACGCCACACATCGCAAGTCACGGATGGGGGTCTCTTGAACGAAGATGATGTCGACGTCCGTCTGTAATTGATCTAGCAGTGCCGAGAGAGACTGAAATGAGCGTTGTACATTAACGAAAAGGAACCAAAAGGTGTGAACGAAACCAATCATAGAGCGTACTCGTTATCGGCTGGGTCGCCATCACCATACAGATCCAAAGCATGAGCCAGGTCCTCCTCGTCGAGGACTTCCTCCATTCGACCGGCGGGTGGTTCCGGGACAGGCGGGGGTGGAACTAAGAGAGTGACCCTCCGGGGTCCAGTGGGGGCCGCGGGATTCATCGGGTCCCTACTGCGACGTTTCTGCAAAGCGTGAATTTCGGCAAACAGCTGGCCATTCTTACGTTTGGGGGCAGTGGCCTCATAGAGAGCCCGGATCTTGTCACCATTGTTCCGCGCGAGGAAAAAGGGACACGACTTATCCGTCGCGCGATGGTAGGGATTCTTCGTGCCAACACAATTGACACATATATGAACCTTGCAGATGCCCGCGCCCGCGTTACACGGGCCGCAGTATTGTTGGTGCTGAGCAGAAGGATGGGGACCCGCGCACTTAGAGCAGGTGTCGGTGTTCGCCTTACATACGACTGAGGGGTGGCCCCATCGGCAACACGTGGTACATTGAGGTAAAGCCTCCCGGAACATCCATTTCATAGCTTTCACTCTGCGGCCATGAATGGAGACGATGGTGCCCTTCAAGACATCCGCATTGGCTCCCAATTTGAAGTCCTGTATCTCGACCAGGATGGTGCCCGAAGCACCAAGTTCCGGCAAAGCGCGGGCCTTGATCCAGCGGGGGAGGCCAAAGAATTGGACGTCCGCCCAGGCAGAGTGGGCGCGGAGGTCCGCCAGGATATCTTCCGGCGTGTATAAACGCCCGTTGTGGTCCCTAGTCAGAACGGAGCAGAATTTCAAACACGACGTGGTTGGTTGGTTCATGACGTGCTGGACGTCGGCATCCGCCTGGACGAGGGCGGCGTGCGCGCGGAGTAGGACCCGACGCTGGTGATCAGAGATGGGGCCGCGGCAAACCGTGACTATATTATCCCTTTGAGCCCATCGTGAGCCTTGGACCTCATTGGGGAATGCGCCTTGGAAGGCCTCGTGGAAGTCGGGCTGTCTCGAGAGGTAGCCTAATAGCGCGTCACGCAGCTCCGTGGGGGGAGGCCGTTCTTCAACCGGTACTGACAGCGGGGGTCGGTATATGAATACGTTTGGGCGGGTGCCCCGGGAAGTGCAGCGCTCTTTGCGAGCGTCCCGCCATTGACCCTCCGTGGCAGAGGCGACAGAAGGGGAGCGGGAGGTGGACGTCGAGCGAAGGCCGGTGGTGCTCGAGGAGGAAGCGACCGCTGCAAAGGACTTGCGCGCTGGTGTGGGGGAAGCCGCTGGAGGCAATCCTTGGGCCCGGGCTAGCGTTTGAAATGCAGCATCCACCGCGTCGGTCATAGAGAGGCCGCTATTGGTCGAGATGACGTTGGCCAGATCAATGGTTTTCTTAACTGCATCTGCCGTAAGAGGGGTAGGCGGTTTGGTCTTGGACTTGTTATGCTGACCGCTCGTCCGGGTGGCAGGAGGAGGGCCGGGAGGGGGCGGGCCGGTGGGAAGGTTAGGGCGCTTCGGCGGGGCGAGACGCACCATGTTGGATGGGTTATTTGTCGGCCTTGAGGGAGTGGCGATATTTCGTAACTGGTTGACTGGGAAGCGGGTCTTATCTGCATCCGATAGTCCTTCCATGGCGAGCAACATGAGAGTGGCCACAAGTTGCGGTGTCCGGGGAGCATGATTGTACGTGGCACCAAAAGTCTGGGCGACCGCCGGGGAGTCGGCGGCCACAAGTTTGTGAACAGAAAGTGGAAGGGGGTTTAAAAAGCCCTTCCGCAGGTTATTGACCGCTGGGTCAAAGAATCCCACGTCGAGTTCATGCCGATCAGCGTCTGAGATAAACCAGCTGCCTTCCTTGGGCTGGAAAGACCCTGCAATGCGATGTGCGAGCTTCAGGGCTGACTCGGCCCAGATGCGAGCAAGCTCCTCCGGGGAGGGGGGGGCTTGGGGGAGGTCGGCAGAGGCGGCAGTAGGTGGCGCGGGCACAGGTTGCGGGACCGGGGCATGGATAGAATCTACCAGGCCTTGCGGAACAATGGCGGGGGCCGGTGCTTGGGAGTCGGAGCCCGTGTCCATGGAGGAGTTAGTCTTCGTTCCCGCGATGGACTTGACGATAGCTAACGACCGGTTGGCAGCGGCGGTCGCGGGCACGGAGGTGCTCTTGGCGCTCCTGGGGGGGGGCGCAGGGCGCTTGGCGACCTCGTCTCGGCAGCGAGCCAAGATGCCATTGAAGCGTGACCGTTGGGCCGCGGATAGATTGCTGCAATCCTTGTGCTGGTGAGCTTTCAACCAGGCACTGGCAGCTTCAAAGTTTGATGGGACGGTGCGCAAGAAATGCGGTGCACGTAAATCCAAAGCCGGCCCTACAGTGGGGGCCGGACGGGGCGGGAGAGTGTCCTGCTGAACTTGGGGTGGGTTCGAGTTGGCGTCCGCGTCCATAGGTTCGAGAACCGCGAACCGATTATGAGAGGCATTGGCCGGACTACGAACAATGTTTTGAAAAAGAGAAGCGACTGCGGGAGAAATCGCCGTAGGCTTGGGTGCGACAGGCGGGGCCGGGGCCGGGGCCGCCGTGGCAGTGGCGGCAGCTTCGTGTTTTCGCAGGACCCGCATACAGTGGTCGTGGTAGAACTGGAGCTTGTCATGGTATCGCTCGGGGGTGGCAAGGAACGGGAGAGGGTTCCACTGCTGTAGCCAGGCGCGACAGGTGGTGTGATCCTTCGGGAACGTCACTAAAGGCGGGGGCATGGGCACAGGTGGCGGCTTGGCCGAGGTGGAAGGAAGAACGGTTGGCAGCGGAGTCGGTGATATGGAGGACGGGATGACCTGCAAGGCAATTGTCGCTCTAGGGCCGCGAGGAGTTTTGTCGGAGGCAAGCGGCACCGGCATCGAGGGAGAGGGCGAGGGCTGGCGAGGGGGCATAGCGCGTTTGACCTGCATGTCGTGTTCTTCTCCTGTGTCGGACTCGTTGTCGTCCGGGGGAAGAGAATGCAGGAGTTCCTGCTCAATGGCTCGCACGACCATTTGGGCCGCAACCCGGGATGTAAAGTGCGTGGGGTCTTTTATTGCCTCCTCAAAACGATGGGTGCAGCCTTCCCGGCCTCGCATGGTGCCGCAAAGCGTGCAGTGGCCAATGTGAGAGCAGTCCTTGGAAAGAAAGCGGTAGTGACCGCATACCGTGCACGGCTCCAGGGGGGCAGCTTGCAGTGCTTCCTTCATGTCATCGTACCGCATTCTTGTAACCGGGCCGATGAATTGCTTCAGCATGCGGCGGACCGCCGGGTCGTCAAAGAGTTCCTGCAAAGCAGGAACCAAAACATCCTTAAGGAGTTTGTCCAATCTACGGTGGAGACTCCGAGGCTTCAGGCCGACCTCCTGGACGTACGGGTGGTGGGCGGGCTTGGTAGCCTGAGTGGGCACGCGCCCCGTGGTGCGGGGCGCTTTCGAGGAGGAGTGGGCGCGTTGGGAAGCGCGCGACGCGGAGCGCGACGGCAGGGGGGATTGAAAGACGTCGTCATCGTCCCCGTGCCCAGAACCCAAGGCCGGGTACTCCGGCGGCGGGTCCGCCAGCGAGCCCCCACTCTGGGGATTGTCTGACGGCGCTACCGCGCCAAGGGTCGGGGCCGAAGCCTGTGAGTCTCCCTCTTTGAGATCGGGGAGAGTGCCGAAGCTAGACAGCATCGGGGAAGGGGAGCGCTGTTGAGCGGGGGGAGGTCTGTGATGCTCCTCGAAGAAAAGAACTTCATCCTCGAGGGGTTCCAAAGCGGTTAACGGCATGTCGGCGTGTATGAACAATTCATGCCTACACGCCGAAGCCATGCGGCGGAGGCCACACTTGTGGCACGTGCCGAAATGCAGGCACTCTGAGACGAAGCGGGTTTTGAAGCATTTGGCACACGGCGTCGTAAGATGCTGCAGTGCAACGGAGAGCAATTCAGAAGTGGGGCGGTCGGAAAGCGGACTGCGAAGATCATCCCGGGATGAATGAACAGAGTGGAAGAACCACGCAAGGTCAGAGAGCGTGAATTTCCCATGTTGTCGACGTCATGGGACGTTAGCGTTAGAAACAGCCCTTTGGGGCGGAGAGTGAGAAGCGGAAGCGGCGGAAGGGGAGGGGGATGGAGTACGGCGCTCCATGGCCAAGGAAACGCGCTAGGCCACGGGAAAGAGGGGGGGGTGAAAAACGATTGCTAGAAGCAGAAAAAGGGGGAAGGGGGTGCTGAGCAAGCTCAAGGCACAGAAGAAAACCGGAAAAGCTCGCTACTTAGTCATCAAGCGCAGACGACGGTGTCCAAATACCACTGCCAGGCCGTGGGAAAACGGCTAGATGGTGGTGGTACAAGGTCAAGAAGCGATGTGACTCGCACAGCCTTGCCTCTTTTACACCATCCAGCATCCGACCTGCGTAATTCGACGCTCAAGTACCACTCAAGTATCAGAACTTGCTATACTTGTCACACCCCTCTAGTCCTAGATGCTTGTTTCTTCGCGCATCGTTCCGACACCAGAAGCTCGCCATTGCGCTGTTCGACAGTTGACTTTCTGTGATTACAAGTAACATCTGCAGTGTCATATTCTCCTTCTCAACTTGCTCCCAGCCAGATACTGTTTCACATACCATTCCATGATCAACTCAGTCATGTCTGACACTGCACTTCCTCAGGATGCACATGCAGTGGGTGAGTTTGAATGTTAGGATCTTACCTATAGAATTCTGACATAAGTACAATAGTTGAAGACCCAGAAATGATGAATATACTCAAGAGCCGATATGCATGTCCTCACTTCCGCATCCTTGTCATTGGAAGAGCTAATGCAGGCAAAACAACTATTCTTGAGAAAGTTTGTGGTGTGGCACAGGGGACAAAACCCATTATATATGATCAGGATGGAGCTCTACTTAAGCCCAAGGGGTTGGCACAATTGAAGCAATTATTTCAGAGAAAGGACTCTGGTACTCATTTAAAACCAACAATAGAGGTGGGTTGGCTTATGTACTTTGACTGCCATTGACTTCAGAACCACCTTTCAGCGGGGTATACATGAGATTGAGCACCAGATTACATATCCTGGCAGCAACTTCATCTTCCATGACTCACAGGGCTTTGAGGCTGGTTCTAAGGAAGAGATGGAGGATGTTTGGAAATTTATTGAGAAGAAATCTATGGCAACTGATCTCAAAGATCAATTGCATGCAATTTGGTGCATTTGTATTTTGTTTAACATTTTTCATGCTTCATCTGATGTCTGCTGCCATAGGTACTGTATACCAATGGATAGTCCTCGCCCCCCAGCACATGCAGAGCTTCAGTTCTTCAACAAGGGGACTGGAGGTAAGTCAGCAGTCATTCCTACCACAGTCTATTGATAGAAATGCAGTTCCTTTGGTGGTGGTCTTCACCAAGTTTGATGGCCAAATCATACAAGAATGGGGCAGACTTACTGATATGAAACATGGAAAGGCTAAGTGGGAAAGGGCCAGAGAAAATGCTGAAAAAAACTTTCAGGACATTTACCTGTCTAGAGTGATGAATACAGAATACCCTCCAAAAGTATGTGTCAAGTTGGAAGGTGAGCAATAAGATGTATTCAAGTTTGTTATAAATGACCCTGTGTTGACAGGGATGCACAAGGCTGAAAAGGATTGTGCAGATCTGACAGAGAAAGCAGCTCAAATAATTGACAATGCCAGTTTGCATCATCTCTTTGTGTCAACCCAGGCAAACAACTTGGATCTCTGTGTTAAAAATGCTCTTCAGTGAGATTATCCACAATTATGACCAGCACATAATGTGATGCATTATAGACATGTTTTGAGCAGGGAACTTGTATGGAGAGCAATTCCTGCAATTGTATTGTCCTACTTCCCATATTTTTGGGTAAGTAAAGGGCATTCTACTTCTGATAGGAAGACTATATACAATCAGCCCTGGATGGTATGCCATTTTCACACTGAATTAACAATGACAACAGATTTGGAAAGGAAAAACATGATGTGAGTTTATCTATATATTTTCATGTCTTGTATCTCATGCATTGTGTATAGAATGTGAGTATTCCACATAGCAGATGATGAAATTTACAAGGCATACTGTCTTGTTGTCTTGGAATAGAATTTGAAAAATGTGAGTGATTGTATAACTTTTTTGCCATTCAAGCTTGACAATATGACATTAGTGGGTAAATTATGCTGAAATCCACTTTTATATGCAGTCTGATGGATGGAACAGCAAGTGAGTGGCACTATACTTAGCCATTCCATTAGCTGATGCAAGAATTTGTAGGAAGTAAGTTATACTGCATATTTGTCTGCAAAGGAGAACCAATCAATATCCTTGACCCAACAGTCTGTGAGTGTCATGGGCAGTGCTTAATGATCAATCTCATCAAATTGTGACCAAAAGAGAGTGGGTGAAAGTGTTGATTATTGCAGGGACCCTCCTAACATCTGATCCCATGACCAACAGGAGGTGAGTGACAGTGCCTGTTTTATGCCAGGGACTCTCCTGACATCTGATCTCATGACCAACAGTTTGTGAGTGACAGTGCCCATTTTATGCCAGGGACTCTCCTGACATCTGATCCCATGACCAACAGGAAGTGAGTGACAGTGCCCATGTTATGGACTCTCCTGACATCTGATCAGAGAGTGAGTGACAGTACCCCAGGGACTCTCCTGACATCTAATCCCATGACCAACAGAGAGTGAGCAACAGTGCCCATTTTATGCCAAGGACTCTCCTGACATCTGATCCCATGACCAACAGTTGGTGAGTGACAGTGCCCATTTTATGCCAGGGGCTCTCCTGACATCTGATCCCATGACCAACAGGATGTGAGTGACAGTGACCATTTTATGCCAGGGACTCTCCTGACATCTGATCCCATGACCAACAGTTTGTCAGTGACAGTGCCCATCTTATGCCAGGGACTCTCCTGACATCTGATCCCATGACCAACAGTTTGTGAGTGACAGTGCCCATCTTATGCCAGGGACTCTCCTGACATCTGATCAGAGAGTGAGTGACAGTACCCATTTTATGCCAGGGACTCTCCTGACATCTCATCCCATGACCAACAGAGAGTGAGTGACAGTGCCCATTTTATGCCAGGGACACTCCTGACATCTGATCCCATGACCAACAGAGAGTGAGTGACAGTGCCCATTTTATGCCAAGGACTCTCCTGACATCCGATCCCATGACCAACAGAGAGTGAGTGACAGTGTCCATTTTATACCAGGGACTCTCCTGACATCTGATCTTGTGGCCAACAGCTTGTGAGTGACAGTGCCCATTTTATGCCAGGGACTCTCCTGACATCTGATCTCATGACCAACAGTTTGTGAGTGACATTGCCCATCTTATGCCTGGGACTCTCCTGCCATCTGATTCCATGACCAACAGTTGGTGAGTGATGGTGCCCATCTTATGCCTGGGACTCTCCTGACATCTGATCCCATGACCAACAGGAAGTGAGTGACAGTGCCCATTTTATGCCAGGGACTCTCCTGACATCTGATCCCATGACCAACAGTTTGTGAGTGACAGTGCCCATTTTTTGCCAGGGACTCTCCTGACATCTGATCCCATGACCAACAGGAAGTGAGTGACAGTGGCCATTTTATGCCAAGGACTCTCCTGACATCTGATCCCATGACCAACAGGTAGTGAGTGACAGTGCCCATGTTATGCCAGGGACTCTCCTGACATCTGATCAGAGAGTGAGTGACAGTACCCATTTTATGCCAGGGACTCTCCTGACATCTCATCCCATGACCAACAGAGAGTGAGTGACAGTGCCCATTTTATGCCAAGGACTCTCCTGACATCTGATCCCATGACCAACAGTTGGTGAGTGACACTACCCATGTTACTCCTGACATCTGATTCCATGACCAACAGAGAGTGAGTGACAGTGTCCATTTTATGCCAGGGACTCTCCTGACATCTGATCCCATGACCAACAGGATGTGAGTGACAGTGCCCATTTTATGCCAGGGACTCTCCTGACATCTGATTCCACAACCAACAGGATGTGAGTGACAGTGCCCATTTTATGCCAGGGACTCTTCTGACATCTAAACCCATGACCAACAGGAAGTCCGTGACAATACCCATTTTATGCCTGGGACTCCTGACATCTGATCCCATGACCAACAGGATGTGAGTGACAGTTCCCATTTTATGCCTTGGTGCTCCTAACAATGATACCATAACTAACAGAAAGTGAGCGATATTGCTCATCTTCTTTCCAAGTACATTAATCTGCCCTCAGTTTGTATGCTTGTTTACTTTCATCCCTTTCATCATACTCATGATACCTATCATTAGCTCTCTGTGATCATTGCATGTGGGGTAGAAACAAATGAAAGAACTGCATTCCAGACAGTTAGAATTCATGTTTTCTCCAAGAACCATATATTGACTTTAGTCTCATCAGCCATCACATTGTCAAGCCATAGCTGGTAAACAATTTGTTCATTTATGAAACTGATTCATGTTGACAATTCAAAGCATCTATAATCATTGCTAAGCAAGCATTTTGGGAAAGAGAAAATATTTCCATGGCTTTGAAAAATGCTCTTGACCAGTTCATGAAACAGGATTATTTGAAGAGACTCAAAGCTCAGATTACTGCTCAGTCTATGCCATCTGATGATGCAGACTTGTTTTCATATTTGTATAATCAGACTAACAGTTAACAGTATGCACCCAATTTAATCCCTGTTCCTTTGCTAACCTTTGTGGTACATTTAGATGCCACACTGTCATTTTCATCTTTGTTATGTCTACCCTGTTTGTTTACTGTCTTGTTCCACTGATGATTTGCATCTCAAGAACACCTGTCACAATTGATTTGTATATATGATGTTTATTGCTTGTAGTTAGCAAATGTTACCTTGATTTCATTTTCTTTTCCTATCTATTGGTCTGCTCCACTGCATGTTACACCTATAACATGTTTAGATCATCAACCTCAAGGGTGATGAGAGCAAGACCTTCTCAATGGAACAGTCAAGCTACTACACAAGTGAAAGATGGAGAGTGAGAGTGTGCAAAGATGAGCTGGCAGTTCTGTTGAAAAATTTGACCATTAAAACTAGACTGGAGGTCCAGTTTATGAATTGCAGAGTTTATATACAATAATTACAGTCCCCCACCTTTTCTGGTCTGTCCATTCCAGATCTGGCTGGATTCCGCCAGACTCTGGTGGAGTCCAGTGGGAGCCACCCCACTGTGGCTCCACCCCAAACCCAGCATTTTTGTTACTGTCTTTTCCATTTAGGTTGGCCACATGACATTTTTTCACACAAAAAAATCATCTCAACACCTTGGTGCACTCTGCTGCCCATAACTCGACAATGATCAAGTGGATTATGCTGGAAACTATATCAAACGACACGGATGAATTGACTGGTTGTTGTCACTATTGACCAGGTGGCACACAGCAACTTTTCAGGTTCTTGGAGTCTTGGTATCTTGCAAAGAGTATGTTCCTTGTGATATTTGCCATACAGTCTAACTTCTTCCTAGCAGTCATGGCGCTGATACGCCTGGAACGTGTCAGTACCTGTGCTAGTCCTATTCAGCTCCCGAGGAAGCCATTCAGGCTGAGTCGAAGCATCCCGCTCACAAATCAAAGTCCGTAGTGCCAGCAGTGCCCCACTGAACGAAGGTCGAAGCTCGAGAACAGACAAGGTCTTCGATCCGGCCTCCTCAGTCTTAGCGGATACCTGAAACATCTTTCAGTCCCTAGACAGTCCCCGTTCCGCGCTACCTGGCTACATTGCGACGACCTCAGTTCAGTCACTAGGGCCCCACCACATTGCAAATTCAGCAAAATGGGTGCCTGGTGCCTCGCCGGACATAGGGACAGGACAATCACCCCCCTCCATAGCCCCAGACTTGTTCACGTCCAACCAGCCAAAGCATCTATGACTCGACCGATGCAGAGTGGAATGCCCTCAACCATACAGTCATTGACCCTACTCAAATGACTCGCGGCACCAGCCCGTTCGTCACTTCCGTCAAGGATATCCGATTGCGCCGAACCTCCGACAGTAGATCCGGACTCTTCCATGATAGACGTACCTCCCAGCCCAGTCGAACCGCCAACGCATGACAACTTCGTTTTGTTCACCCCAGGGGCAGCCTTCTTGCGGCTACCAGCATCTGAGCGAGCCAGTATATCCATCTTGGACTCGATAGGAATACAATTCAGAGACTCGAGGACGGTGACGGAGGAGAGACAAACCATGTTAACATGTCAGATCAGTGCTCAAGGAGGCTTAGAGCCGATGTTCCATGACCCGGACGAGGCATCTGCTTTGTGTGTGCCCAGGGACCCATACAGTCGAAGCTGGTTCCACCTCGAACTAATCAACAGCTCGGTTCGATTAGAAGAGCTCACCTCCTTAGGAAGCGCCACGTTCATCGTTGGTCAAGTTGTATGGAGTGTTGAAACGGATGTAATCCGTTACACACACGATGTGTTCCGCACCGTGGGAAACATCTCGGATCTATCCGATCTTATCTTGGATGGGACCGATCTTATCTAATCTGTCATATAATCAATGTTTGTATATGTGGACATAATTATAGAGTTCACTGCTATTAATATCTTGACAGATATTATAGAGTTAGACAGATATTATAGAGTTTGACAGATGTCAAACTCAGACAATAGCGCACCATGTGCATGACTGTGCAAAGCTGTGTTCCACACAGCTATTGACACAGCAATGACTGTGCATTAGCAAGCACAATAGAAATGATCAGTCAGCGCTACTAATATCGCTGACATCAGACCAGTAGATAGACTGTATAAATACCTCAGTACTTAGACGTCAATCTACATCCTCTGCTCTACTAAGTGATCGCTCTACAGCGGACTTAAGTGACTACTACAGCTACCAGTAAGTGTTAACTTACTCAGCTCTACTATTCTGCTGCGCTCCTGTCGGTTGTTGCTTCGACAGGTTATGGGCCCCGTCTGCTCGCAGACCTGATGGCTGACCTATGACATCATTTCGCTTATAAGCGAAGTGGCTGTGCGCACCATGCTGTCATCGCACAGGAGATAGCGTCACCCGCTTTTGGTACTCACCAAACAGGAAATTAGGTTTGTTAGTAGTGCCCGTAGCTGTACAATATTGTAATCACCGTCATGATTGCTGACGTAACCCCAGGAACTCACCGGTAATATGAGTATGCCTCGATCTTGACAGAGATCTGCAGGCACCACCTGGAGAGGTGTGAGAATAATACTTAGTATGGCAAACTATACCAGCCCCGGGTTTCTGTGTTACCCCGGTCAATACCAAAACCATAATTCTGGATCTGTTGATTTTATCCAGATCTGGGCCGGATGGTGAATTCCGGCTTATCAACATTCTCCGGATTTAGGGCCGTCTATGACGGATAAAGATCGGATCGGGTTCTGTCCCGTCCCCCGATCAAAAGGCTTAGCGCCCCCTATTGGCCGTGAATAATTAAGCGCTTATATCAATATATGGGTTTTCGTCCCATTGTTCCGATTATATTATGTAATTATTCTGTATAAGGGTCGTGCTGCTTGGACCTTGTTCCATGGTACACGCAGACCAGCGGCAGGCACGAGCTTAGCTTCCTGCTTAGAAATAGGATCGCTCCTTAGCGGCACTAGTACATTTCTAAAAATAGTTACATAGTGATGGATTCTCGCTGTCAGGGAATTTGATGGAGCCCTGAAGCACTCCTGAAAAGGCTGGATCCCTTTTCTGGCGATGAATTGAGAAGCCAAAAGCGAGTCTCAAGTCTCTGTCATGGGTCTATCTGTGTCCCATAACCGGAAGTCATGACAAAAAGTGCCAGCCTCTGCTATATTTAGAAAGTAGAGCTGACACACTTTTTTCAGACTTCAAACCAAACCAACTCTCACCGTATTTTTATATTTTTGAAATATATAAAATGTCTTTTGTCAACAACATTGCCTCTTCCTCCGCCGCCGCCATTGCCAAATTTGGCAATAACTCGTCCTCTTCCCCGTCTTCTGCCAAATCTGGCAATTCTGCCGGTTTCGGCAATCCAGTTGGCAACCCTGCCAACTCCGGCAACTCTGTGGTCTCCACAGATCCGTTTTTAAGTTCCAAATCTGGGAACTCTGGTCGGAAGATTGGGTATGGGGATCTTTTTCCTGAAGACGTAATTGATGTTGATGTTGTCACCAACAATGTCAACAGGCCTTTCTTTGGCTTAGAAGCTGATAAAAAAGGCAAGAAGGTGATTGCCCAATTTAAATTAGGCAAAATCACCATGTCTAATATCTTACGCAAGCGCGATGTTGGCCATCAGGCCAAAAATATCCGCTCACCTAGCTCCACATCTCCGGCAATCCCGGAGACCCCTAAAGTGAAGACTCCGTCTTCACTCCCTTCCTTACGCACACCGTCCTCATCATCCTCCCTGTTATCAAACAGGAATCTGTAACCCCGCCTCTTGGTAGCCTATGGATACCAGTGTCTCACAAAAAGAGCACAGGGAAAACACGAGTTACAGGCAGTGGGCCAAATCAAAGCATTGACTCAGATACTAGACAACAGCGTCTAGAGGATAGTCAATTAGAGTTGGCCCAACGTCGTGAGGCACGAGAGAAAGCAGCGCTGGCCCGCTACCAAAGACAGCAACAGGATCACATGCGCAAAATGGCGCATGATATAGGGAAATCGACTCGTCGTTCAGGCAGATTCGGGAAAAATATGTAAACCCGAATCCAGTGCAATTTGGCACTGAACCCCTGTTCAAATCTGAACAGGTAAGGCCACCAACACCTTTCCCACGTCTAGGCAATGTGGAGAATAGGTCCCCTGTTCCTGTGCCTGGACCATCTAGGTCCAATTTTGCAGCCATTGCTAAAAATGGCTTGAAAAATGTGCGTGGTCCCTTAGACTCCAAAAGGCGAATAATCCTAATTTGGTATATTCCCTACCTGTTGAAGAACAGGAAAGAAGACATGAGCAGTGGCTCAAGTCGTTTGGAGCAAGGACGGTTACCGATGCGTCGAAGTGGGAGATTGACCCGCTTCCGGTACCATCCTCTGGGGGGAACCAGGAAGGAGAGACGCAAGGGACATGATGGGAAACCATCATATAAAGATATTAAGGAGTGGCAAGCAATTGCCAAAACCTTTGTAAATATGGGCATCATGCCTAATAAAATTCGTGTAGTCAAACAAAGACGAAGTGACTCCACCATTCACTATAAAAGACTACGAGAATTACATGATGCACATGATCTAGTGGAGGACGCTCGAATCATGATGAGTAATCATCAAGACACAATCAAAGATATAGCTGGCACTGTTAAAAAAGTAGTAAAAACATGTGATGTCTTGATGAGTCATAATGACAAGTTAAGACATGATCTCAAAGAAACACATGAGATCATCGAATCACAAGAACAGGCCAACTTTAAAGAGCGTATAGATCATATACGAAAAAATACAAAGGTCAAACTTGCAATTAACAAATTGCAAAAAGAGGTGGATGAGCAAAGAATTCGTGCAGAAAATATGAGAATGAAACATTCCTAGCTGCTCAAAAGGATCACCCATTAGAGAAGGGTGAATTCATTAGAATACAATCAACGAATAGAGTGTTGACACACACATCAGAAACCTATCTGGAAAAGACCAGGTTTCTGCTATTTGGCAGCAGTTAAATTAAGAGCACTGCCTAAATATGTGTGGAAGGCATATCCTACTATTAAGGAGATGTCTGAAATGAGCCATAGTCTTCGTAAAGACGTTGGCTTCACTCTAGTTGAGCAGCAGAATGGGCATTTCCATCTCACATTGTCCACAAAAGGAAAATATGGCTGGGCAATATTGATAAAATTGCTCAAACAAATAAAAACCATTATCCTGTTGGTGTGGACAACAGTGACAAGGATAGAGTTCCATATTAAAAGGTTCCAGTAATTGGAATACTTGGGAACGATTAATGAAGGCTATGCTCCAATCAAAATCTGTATGGCAATATGTGAATGGAGGCATTACACATAATGATATACAGCTGCAGACCAGGAAAAAATGAATGCACCCAGTGTAACAGCTGCACAAGTGTCAGCACTTAGCCAGAAATGGAAGTTACACTTAGAGTGGCTAGAAAATGACAATAAAGCAAATGGCTTAATATCACTCCATTTGCCCAGTTCTCTTAAATTATATACAAAAGAGACGTCAAAAGCCACCTGGGATGCACTTGTTGCTGCATTTGCAAAGCCTGGAGCAGTAGCCGTATTTAATATTTATAAAAGACAAAAACTTGGGAATTCTCGAAAGGGAAAAGTCCTGCAGAATCAGTCCATGAGTTAATGGAACTCTGGGCTGAAATGGATCAGAATGGAAAGAAATTCGATGATGATTTCCAATATATGGAGGTCTTAGATCGATTACCATCATCCTGGGATTCATTCAAGACTTATGTCCTCCTTAAAATGACACTAGGAGAGACTAAGTTAAAAGATCTCATTCCTGAGATAGAGAATGAATGGCAGCGTCGTAAAGCTGACTCAGGAAATCCATCTGCAAATTTTGTTCAAAGGAGTGGAAACAAATTCTCTAAAGGCAAAAAACCTTATAAGAAACCTGGATTTACACCCAGGGTAAATATGCCTAAAGGGAAATATGTCCCAAATAATGTGCAAGCAGGTTCTAGTAATAGACCTGCTTATGTACCTCCTGGAAACAAAGAGGACCTAACTGGGAGTCTAATAAGCAACATAGAGATAATAGAAGAGAAAACTTAATCTCCTATCTATGGCTGCTAATGCTCCTGGAGAATTATCCAAGAGGGATAAAGCGGATCTTAGAAAATTCGCTAACATGGTTATATTTGATAACCATGATATGGAAGTGGATGTTCCACAACCTTCTTCTTCAAAATTGGTCGATAGAATCGACCAAACATTAACAAAGTTGATTCTGAAACATTAAAAATAATAAAAAGAATCAAAGATCTTAAAGGAAAAGGAAAAGATCTTATAGAAGAAGACTTGTTGATGCATCTATACCTATAGCTAGGAAGATGATGAAGAAATTTCTCATAATGAGAAAGGAGTTGAGGAAAAATCTATTAATGAAATAGATAACGGTTATCGGACGAGTATGTTCTTCTCACTAACCAGGATACAAGTACTGATTATAAATCAGATATGATCCTGAAGAAACCTACAATGAATACTATGATGATGACTTCTATGCAGATGATGGAAGAATGTAACCATCATAGAAATCACCATAGTAATGGTAAGTTTGTAGGTAGCAGATGTAAAAGTAGCCTAATAGCTGCTAATGTAATGAAATCTGCACTGTATAAAAGTGAGAATTTAGAACAAGAATATTGGATTATAGACTCTGGTGCATCTGTGCACATTACTAACAACAAAAATGATTTTGTTGAGTATAATCCATATTCTGAACCTGAAGAAATAAAAACAGCAGATTCTAAATCAGCTGCTCTTATATTAGGTCAGGAACCATGTCCTCACCTTTAAAAATCCCAAAGGACAGAGACATACCGCTAAATTGGAAGTGTGTTATATGCCAAAAGCTTCTCATAAACTTATTTCATCGGGACGATTGAGGGTCGCTGGTTACGTCGAATCATCTAACAGTGATCAGACAGTATTTTCTTATAAAGGAAATAATTCAATAATTGCTAGACCTAAAAATCGGTTTGAACCAATTCATTGGGCAGAAAGTGATTATTGATAAAAAAATGAACAAATTAGTCAACTTGGCTGATTTTACTACCTGGCATAATCATATGGCTCATGCAAACAAAAATGTAATTAAAAATATGAGCCAAAATACTGAAGGTTTTGATAGTAAAATCAAAATACCTTCAGATATCCCTATTTGTTCAGGATGTGCACAAGGAAAGATGCATAATAAATCTTATCCAACTTCACAAACTCGTTCAAAACAACCTTAGAGTTGTTACATGCTGATTTGCTTGAATTTCCACAAGAATCATACCATCGTAAAAAATGGTGTTTAATGATTCTTGATGACTATTCTTCATATGCCTTCTTGGCATTCCTACGATCAAAATCAGAAACGTTTCAAACTTTAAAGACTTTGTTACAACTGTTTGAAAATCAAAAGGAAGAAAAGTCAGACGTTTCAGATCGGTCGAGGGGGAGTTTAAATCAAATGAATTTGATCTATTCTTAAAGCAAAAAGGCATATTACATGAACAAAGTGCACCATACATCCACCAACAAAATGGTCGTGCAGAAAGATTAAATAATACCATATTGGAAAAAGCAGAAAGTATGAGACTCCATGCACAATGTCCAAAATTGTGGTGGGAGTTTGCAATGGAAACTGCTATCCATACATATAATCGCACACCATTAAAAAGAAAAATGGATGACTCCATATGAAAATTTATATAACAAAAAGCCAGAAGTTCATTACTTTAAAACATTTGGATGTTTAGCATGGGTTTTCTTACCAAAAGAAATTAGACCAAATAAGCTTACACCAAGAGCTGAAGCCATGACATTCATTGGATATGAAAATGGCTCAAAAGCTTATAAATTCATGCGAAACAATAACTCCATATTTGTTGGTGTTCAATCATTATTTGATGAACATATATTTCCTAGAGCCAAAATAGAAGGCCAAAATGAAAGACTATTTAAACGTCCACCAGGTATTGAAACTTGGGATAATGAAGAAGGACAAGAATCTGATTCCAATTCCCACATACACCATGGTCGTCACTCATATGATAGTGACAGTGATGATGATACTCCCAAGGATAAAAGAAACAATTATTATCATAAAATCATGATACTACATTTGATGGAAACAGCAGTCCATCTCGTGATAATGATAATGATAAAGGGCTACCAGATTCAGATATGACTCCTGATAAGGAAAATCAGGATAATATAGAACCAAATCTGAATCGGACAATTACACCTCCTGAACGAACAATAAATATCCCCAAAGATCGACATGGAGATAAACGTTCAGAGAAAGGAAAATCTAGACGAGATGAGAGATTTGATGAAACTCTCAGAAGGACTTCCCGAATTAAAAAACCAAAATTCTTGTCTGACAATTTTTACGGACGAGAAAATCCCATTCAGACAGAAAAAGAATCTAAGTCAGAATGGGAGAAAAGAGTTTTTGGGAAAGGCAAAGGAAGGCTTAGACCTATCCTTAGTCCTTCAACTTCATGAAAAGCACTAGAAAATCCATTAAAACAAATAGAAATGGATTTACAAATGGATGAACCTTCTAGCTCAGGATCAGAAACAGACAATTATAAAACTCCGTCTAATTCTGGATCTGACAAAGAAGAATCAGAAAAAGAAATCAGACCAATTTCAGGTGGTGAATCTATTCCAGATTTGAACCAACCAAAGTCTGATGATGAAGATCCATTTGGTGATTCAAGTGAAGATGAGATAAATAAACATCTCAGATCTAAATCACCTAGTGACAATCTCGTCAACTTTATACATAAATTGCATAAAGAAGGAGGAAATAAATTTGTTAACTACCTTCTATCAAAAGCCATAAGTCCAAATTATTCCAAAAATGTGGATCAATGGACATATAGAGATGCATATAAATTAAAAGCATCTAATCCCAAAGAATGGGATGAATGGCATAATGCAATGACAGAAGAAATTAAAGCCCTTCAAGACCGTGACGTATGGGAATTAGCACCATGTCCTAAAAACAGAAAACCTGTGAAATGTAGATGGGTTTATGCTGTTAAAAGCGATGGTCGAAAACGTGCTCGACTAGTTGCTAAAGGATTTTCACAAATACCTGGAGTTGATTATGATGATACATTCTCACCAGTTGCATGATTTGAAACTGTGAGACTCCTCATGGCTACAGCAGCGCTAGAAAATTGGGAAATTGAAGCGCTAGATGTAAAGACAGCGTTCCTATATGGAGACTTAGAAGAAAACATATATATGGAACAGCCAGAAGGATTTATCATCAAAGGACAAGAGCACAAAGTCTATAAGCTCAAAAAGGCCTTATATGGATTGAAACAAGCTTCTCTAGCTTGGAACAAAAAAGCAAATGAAAGTCTACGAGAATTAGGCTTTGGACGATGTCTTACAGACACAGGAGTCTATGTTTGCTATAGACAAAAATCAATAATAGTAGCAATACTATATGTTGATGATGTGTTATTCATGGGGGATAATAGAAAATTACTCATGGAAATAAAACACAAGTTCATGACTAAATGGGAATGTAGAGATTTAGGACCCATTTCTGAATATCTTGGAATGAAAATAGTCCGAGATAGGAAAAGAAAATTGATAACCCTTGATCAAATTAACTATGCAAAGAAAATAGTTAAAAGATTTGGTCAAGAAGATTCTAAACCTGTTTGCACACCATTACCAGCAGGATACATACCTACAGCAAATGAAGGTTCTGCAACTCCTCAAGAAAGGAGTTACTATCAATCAATTATTGGATCCTTATTATATCTTACACTTGGCACAAGATATGATATTACTCAAGCAGTAATCATGATGTCACAATTCATGGTTAATCCTTCAAAAGAACATATTACTAAAGCATTATATATCATTAAATATGTTAATTCCACTATAAATGGAAAAATAACATATGATGGCTTTAACAAGAAGGACTTAATGCTTATGCTGATGCTGATTGGCTGGTGACCAAATCACACGCAAATCAGTAACGGGTAATCTAGTTCTATTAGCAGGAGCTCCAATTAGCTGGATTTCAAGAAAGCAAAAAACAGTTGCTTTGTCATCCACTGAAGCTGAATACATGAGCTTGTCAGATTGTTCTAGACAAATCATGTGGATTAAATCCTTATTCAAAGAACTGGGATTTAATGTTGGAGCTATTGATCTTAATGTTGATAATAGAGGATCAATATTCTTGGCAAAGAATCCAGCTCAAGAACATAGAACAAAACATATTGATATTCATTATCATTATGTTAGAGAACGTGTTGAGGATAAAGATATCAACATTCAATATGTTCCCACAAATAATCAATTAGCTGATATCTTAACAAAAAATTTGACTTGGCAAAAGTTCAAAGAGTTAAGAGATAAAATTGGCATTGAGATCCTCAATGAGGGGGAGTGTTGAAACGGATGTAATCCGTTACACACACGATGTGTTCCGCACCGTGGGAAACATCTCGGATCTATCCGATCTTATCTTGGATGGGACCGATCTTATCTAATCTGTCATATAATCAATGTTTGTATATGTGGACATAATTATAGAGTTCACTGCTATTAATATCTTGACAGATATTATAGAGTTAGACAGATATTATAGAGTTTGACAGATGTCAAACTCAGACAATAGCGCACCATGTGCATGACTGTGCAAAGCTGTGTTCCACACAGCTATTGACACAGCAATGACTGTGCATTAGCAAGCACAATAGAAATGATCAGTCAGCGCTACTAATATCGCTGACATCAGACCAGTAGATAGACTGTATAAATACCTCAGTACTTAGACGTCAATCTACATCCTCTGCTCTACTAAGTGATCGCTCTACAGCGGACTTAAGTGACTACTACAGCTACCAGTAAGTGTTAACTTACTCAGCTCTACTATTCTGCTGCGCTCCTGTCGGTTGTTGCTTTGACATGGAGGATTATCACAGTTGCAGTGCAGGAAGGCTACTGAAGGGAGATAGCATCCGGAGGACCACTAATCATTGTCGGACGAACCCTCGGACGATATGCAGTCATCAATCGAGAAGGCGTGCTGCATTCGAGGCTCATTCCAGTGCACCAGCTGATGCCATATTATTCGACCTGGCACGTAGCGCAACTTCCAGCGGAATTGACACACCATCCCCAGCTCGAGGACCTGCTCTGTCATGAGTACAAAGCCTAGAAACCACGAAGGCATTGCAACGCAGGCTGTGCGTCGCTATCCAGTTACAGGCAACTTCGACTGAGGTACCCGAGGATTTGTGGAGTGCTTGTTGGGTGTTGTGAACATTGGCGATGTTGGTGGAGAAGTATTCCCGGTTTGTGCCTGGTGCACATGCTTGTTTCTGTTGTCATGGACCTATTCCTATCGTCATGCTTCGATTGGGCTTCGAGAAGATGGTAGCGAGTGGACTTTTACTATGTTGCTGATGTTGGACACTAACGTAGGCTGTGCATCGCTATCCAGTTACAGGCAACTTCGACCGAGGTACCCGAGGATCTGTGGAGTGCTTATTGGGTGTCGTGAATGTTGGCGATGTCGGTGGAGAAGTATTCCCAGTTTGTGCCTGGTGCACATGCTCGTTTCTGTTGTCATGGACCTATTCCCATCGTTGTGCTTCGATTGGACTTCGAGAAGATGGTAGCAGGTGGACTTTTACTATGTTGCTGATGTTGAACACTGTTCCGAATTACCCCTTTTGATATTTTGTTCTATATATATATGTACCTGTCTTAGACGAATGACAGAGAAGTCCTGACCTTTCTTCCCTCCCCTCCGAGTTTACGGTTCAAGCTTTGGCAGTCTCTGAGTCTTGCCAAGGTCCCCAGTGTTGTCTTGTCTCAGTCTGTGCTCGCCTTGTCTCAACCTTTGCCCCAGTATCTTGCGTAGCCTTTGACGTGTTTCCTCACCAGCCACACTTGTCCTCATTGCCTCACCCATCAAGATTCGATCAGTCTTCGATCCTCGTTGCCCCCTTCGAAGTAACTCAGTACCACTCGCACTTCATTTATCACATAACCAGGTGCCTGCGCCTCGTACCTTCAGCCAAGTCTGAGAACCTCCTAGGACTCGCCCCCCTGTTGTACGTGTTGCGTGCCAATTCCCCTTCGTTACCTCCCATTGTTTCGAATGCCGCCTTGGTCGATCACTGAAGGTGTGCTCGAGCACCGAGAAATTGGGTTTCTTTTGGGTTTGCCTGCCGCACAGCGCATCACCGTCTGCATCCACCCATCCGCTGCTTGCCCGTCTGCATCCACCTGTCTGCATTCACCCATCTGCTGCTCGCCCATCTGCATCCACCCGTCCACTGCTTGCCCGTCTGCGCTCGCCTGTCTACTTGCCCATCTCCATCCGCCCATCCACTGCTTGCCCATCTGCTCCCTTCTCATCGCACTCGTTTCCCTTTTCGCTGTGCTTGTCTCCCTGTGCCCTTACGCCCATCTGTTGCCCGCTCATCTAATCCCTTTTGCCGTACTCTACGCGCTCACCCAGCCATCACCCTCCACCCATCTCCCTCCTGTGCGTCCTACATGTCTCCCTCAGGCAAACTTGTATGTTTTTCTTTCTTTTTTTTTACCAACTAAATGCTTTTTTGATGTAGGTATAACTACTGAAAATTGTCTAGCACATGTATAAGATGAGAAAGTAATTAACTTATAGTGTACCATTTGTTTTTTCAATTATAAATAATAATAATAACTGTGTTTGTGACAATTGGAATGTGGAATTTCAACTCCCAAGAGTATATGTCCATCTGACCTGAAACTCACACCTTGGATGTTTCATTTCACACCCAATGGTGTCTGAAATTCATGTGAAAATGAGACGTTCAACTTCCATGTTTCAAGCTCCAGGGAGTTGAATTGCAACTGCTCGGAAATTGAATTTCACCTACTCAGTACTTGGTTTCCATGATCTCAAGAAGGTGCTAATAAAGCACTGACTACATTGAAAAGGAAACTTTCTCAGACTGCCAGCAGACTGTGGCAGTACTGCACAGAACATATACCTTTTCTCCAGGCTCTGTGGGATTCTGTGGGACTCTGTGGGACTCTGTGGGACTCTGTGGTGCTCTGTGGTGCTCTGTGCCTTATTGGCACAGTTTTTTACTTGGACTGCCACTAGGGTTCCCGAAGTTCAGTTTGGTTCAGTTCGGGGCTATTTTTGGCCGAACCCGAACCTGCACCAACTGGAATTTGCCCAAACCGAACCCGAACCGACGGTTCAGGTTCAGTTCAGTTCAGTTCCGGTTCGAACCGACTAGAACCGTGGGACAAATTACATTTTAGGCAATTTGAGCAAAACTGAAGTATTGGAACAAGTCTGCATGCCCACACAGTTATTATTAAAGCATATAGAGCTGTAAGAAGGCAGGAGTGCTGCACTAAGACATTGTGAGCAGACTGAACTGTGGGAAAAATCCAGTTTTAGGAAATTCCTATTGGTAGGTAGTGCACAAGCATGGAGAAAAGTGTCTGGATTATCAGGAATTGGCATCATATCTGGACAGCAGGAAGGTGGTTATGAGGGTGGCTACAAGGGTGCAAAGAGGGTGGCAGAAAGGTGGCAACAAGGGTGCAAAGAGGGTGGCAGGAAGGTGGCAAAGAGGATGGCAGGAAGGTGGCAACAAGGGTGCAATGACGGTGGCAGGAAGGTGGCAAAGAGGATGGCAGGAAGGTGGCAACGAGGGTGCAATGACGGTGGCAGGAAGGTGGCAAAGAGGGTGGCAGGAAGGTGGCAACGAGGGTGCAATGACAGTGGCAGGAAGATGGCAAAGAGGGTGGCAGGAAGGTGGCAACAAGGGTGCAATGAGGGTGGCAGGAAGGTGGCAAAGAGGGTGGCAGGAAGGCAGCAACAAGGGTGCAACGAGGGTGGCAGGAAAGTGGCAAAGAGGGTGGCAGGACGGTGGTAACAAGGGTGCAATGAAGGTGGCAGGAAGGTGGCAACAAGGGCACAACAAGGGCAGGAGGAAGGCAATGAGGGTGCAACAAGGGCCACTGGAAGGCAGTGAGGGCACAACTGTGGCTGCAGGAAGGCAGTATGGGTATAACAAGGGCTGCAGGAAGGCACAACACAGGTGGCAGGTGGATGGTGAGCTTGAGGGGAGAGGAGAGCAGTCAGTGACTGCATAATTTGTTTTGAATTTTGTTGACATCAGCCAGTCGGTTCGGGCAGTTCGGTTCAGTTCGGGCATTTTTTGTGGCTGCCCAAACCCAAACCGATGCCATGAGCTTGAGCCCGAACCAAACCTGAACCAAACCCAAACTGTCAGTTTGGTTCGGTTGGTTTGGGTTCGAACCGAGGTTCTGAACCGAACTTCGGGATCCCTAACTGCCACAGACTGCCTGCAGACTGTGGCAGTACTGCACAGAACATATACCTTTTCTCTAGGCTCTGTGGGACTCTGTGGGGTTCTGTGGGACTCTGTGGGACTCTGTGGGGCTCTGTGGCTTGTTGGAACAGTTATTTACTTGGACTGCCACAGACTGCCTGCAGACTGTGGTAGTACTGCACAGAACATATACCTTTTCTCTAGGCTCTGTGAAACTCTGTGGGGCTCTGTGGGGCTCTGTGGGACTCTGTGGGACTCTGTGGCTTGTTGGAACAGTTATTTACTTGGACTGCCACAGACTGCCAGCAGACTCCCACAGACTGTGGCAGTACTGCACAGAACATATACCTTATCTCCAGGTGCTGTGGGCTCTGTGGTACCTCCACAGTGCTGCAGAGGCCTCTGCAGAGAGCCCCCAAGTTTGCTGATGTGACCGTTTCCCCATTTGCAATCAAGTTGTTCGTCAATGGGTGACCCTTGTATTTTTTTTCGACAAGCAGCATATTGACCAGGTCGACAATTGACAATTCTCTGTCGGTCAAGTATTGAACAATAGGTTCATATGTCAAAACTCTGACAGTTATTATAATAGTTATATTAGATTAGTTACATTCATTACAATAACTAATGTAATGAACATCTTATCTAATCTATATCTTATCTATATCTTATCTAATTAGATAAGATTGAATAACTATTAATTAAGTGTTTCATATTTAATCATAAATAGCTTACATAATATTAGTCATGTGACTTATGACTCACAATTATGACTCACAGTTATGACTCATTTATAGTCATAATGACTCATACTTATGACTCATTTGGAGTCACAATGACTCATGATTATGACTCATGATTAGTCATAATGACTCATGTTTATGACTCATAATGACTCACACTGAGTCATATGACTCATACAACGTCATATAGAACATCATAGAAGGAATATAAATAGAAGAAGACTCAGAATGACTCATTTTAGGGACCGATATTATGTAATAGGTAGATTACACTGTACTTAGGTTAGGGTTTCTGAAACATATATAAGGAGGGCGTTCTGAGCGACTATCCCCTCAGTTTTTACAACTAACATTAGTATCACTACTAAGGCAACACTACTAAAGAATGTAAGTATAATTGAAACCTTACTTAGTTAGTGTATGCGCTGCTGTCCATTGTTTCAATAGGTTATGGGCCCCGGCGACTGCCTTCACAACGCTCAAAGGGTTGGGCGTTGTATGCTTAGAAGGGTAGTAGTTTAAAGTGTATATTAATAGTTTAAGTTGTGTGATCAGAACAGCTGATAAAATCTCAAAATATCGGATCAAAGATATGGCTGATGGCCCTCTATCAAGACCAATGGGATCTATAGCTGATTAGATTTGTGTGATCTGTGTTGACATTTCTCTCACGCCTACGAATGAATGCTAACCCAATTATGGGATAAATAATCGCTTAATGGTAGCAGGGATACCATTTCTGTCACACTTGTGACAGACTATCTGGGGAGATAGATTATAAACCTGGTGTCACGCATTGGAGTCATGCGTTGTTGGAAGACAACAAAATCAAAACTTTCCCAGGACTGGCAGGTCTTAAAATATGTTGTGGTTTTGTCACACCACTACCAAAAAAGACACGGATTTTGGGCCGCTTTATGCGGATAACAGGGCCGATCCCCTGTAAAGGCTTCACGCACCCCCAATTGCCCATTACATTACTGCATATATCATAATAACCATTTTCATCAGTTTTCTCTATTTTTATTATTTAATATTTGTATAAAGGTCGTGCTGAGGCGAACTTTCGTCGTACACGCAGACTATTGTTGGGCAGATGAATAGCACCCCAACTAGATTAGGACGTCGAGGATGTCACTTACACAGATACATACACACATACATACATACATACTAGTTTGTATGCAGGGAATTTGAAGGAGCCCTGGTATGAGATTGGCATAACAACATCCATATAACCCCAATGAGTCATTTGCATTGCCAGACAAGTCCATGACGTATTGTTTCAAAAATAGCACAGCCTGATAAGCACTCTTTTTCTCATGTATCATTTGGGAAATAAGAATTAGGCTAATATATTTTTATTTTTAGAAACAAATCGAAATGTCGCGCATTTACCAAACTGGTCCTCCTCTTTTCTTCCAAATGCCCTACCATGTTTATCTCAATCAAGCTATTGATAAACATGATTACATCAACAAGGGTGTTTTGGCTCGGGTCTTGATCAATCACCCGAATCTCTACAAAGAGAACTTTAAATATCATGAGAAAATTTCTGAGCCTGACATGGCCAAATCTGCTCCATACAATCATCTTTCCCGTCTCATCCATCTGGCACATTCTTGCGCCGGATACAACAATATCAAAGACATCCCTGAAGTCAAGAATTCTATCCGCCGATCAGATCTTATGATCTCCCCATCCATCAGATCTCTTACGCCTCTCGTCTTGATACATTTGGCTTTATTTATGACTGTTTTCTGACTGAAGAAGTCAGGAACATAGCGGACAAGCCATATGTTCTTGGCATCAATATGCATCGGATGATGGGAAGGCAATCTGCGAGATTCAAGATCTCTCTTTGCTCGATCAATTTATCAAGTATGAGCATGAGGAAGGTGAAGTTGATACCACCACGCGTCCGAAACATTTTTTGGACATTCCTGGATTTCCGGAATATCGCGGACCTCAGGGTCACTACAATGGTTTCGACAGTCGCCCTGCTCCGCAATATGAGTCTTTGAAGAAGACTATTGATCTGACGTTGCGTAGGGTTGATGAACCCTATGATCCTAAGGAACTTTCTGAGGAATTAGCCAGAAAATGGCTAGAAAGGGAGTATCCTATTTGGGTACATAACGGCTATGTTTATCATAATCAAAAGGATCATGATGCAGCTGTTCATGCGTCGGAGATACAGAGGAAGGAAGCAGAAGCTCTTGAGGAGCTTGATCGGATCCTAGAAAGGGACGTATATGAGCCCAAGGTAACCAATCTAAATCAGCTATTCAAATCAAAAGCTGATATAATTGTGAAAGCATACATATGCAGGGTCATGATGACTCCAACTGTCACAAGAAGGGAACTACATCATTCCCCTTACAGTCACATACGGCCCGGCAAGAGCCTATCACCGGTTGCTGGAGAAAGACCAGAGCGGATACTCCAGAGACATTCCGCCCCGTCATCCCCCGATCGAGGACAAGATCCGGGAGTTCAGTGAGCTCAGTGCTCAGCAAGGACAGTGTCGACTACCAGGTATAGTACCTAGTAGTCATTATACTTGTACAAATGCGGACCAAAATGGTCCAATTACAAAATTTGTGTCACAGTCCAATAAGAACAAAATCTGACTAAGGATAATTTCCAACGGAAATCTGATGAAAAACTTCATCAAAATGAATTTACTCACACGTCTAATTTGGATAACTTTGTATATGTTCCTGATGAAATCATCGTTATCCTAAGAGTAATTTTCTTTTTTGAAAGAAGAAGAAACTGCATTCACCATCCACAATGAAAACATCGTTCAACAGTTCCCAGAGTCTCAAGGACGTGTTAATAACACCCCTGAACCAACATTATTAAATACAAAAGAAATTATTGCTGGTTTAATTAAACGTCTACAAAGGATCTGTGAGAAACAGAAAGCTGATGATACAAATCAGGATAACGGTTGGAATGATGAACACAAATCAGATGATGATGATAAACCTTGGGGATATGAACCACATAAAGCATCTGATTGGATTGACAAAAATTCGGAAGAAATTGTTTATCCGAGAAATAATATTTCCAAACCAAGGAATCTTGATGAAAGAAGAGGGTTCACAATTTTCAAGCTCCACAAATCAGATGGCAGAAGAACGTTGCACCTATAAGAGAACCAAGTTCTTCATCGAATAGGAAATTCTTGAAATCAGGTTCAGGTACTGAATCAAAATCTGATAAGAACATTCAGTCTAATTTCAGCGTAAATGCGAAGGAATTAGAACTTGCATTTCTGTTCTTTATAAATGTTAAATATAGGGTTAACAAACAAACACATATCATAAAACATACTAAAAATCATCCTTTTTGGAATAAGAATGGATTATGTTATATGGTTTTGTTTCAACCCAGATACTATAAAGAACAAGTTTGGCCTATGTATCCTAAACTATCTGAAATTGTCTCATATCCTCAGCATTGGAGGAGAAACGTTCATTTTACTTATGAATGTAGTGGCATTAATCATCTTCATTTCACTGAGAATTTTAAATCTAGACTTGCTTGGTGGACTCTAGATGATTTTGTTTCCTCTAAAAATAGATTGGCAAATTATTTATGTGGAGGAAAAGACGATAAAGAATTGCTTGAAAAATATCTTTTGATCTTCAATGGTATAATGGATTATAAAAAATGGAAGGAAACATTAATGGCATACTTAGCCATGAAAGGATATACTAAATATGTAACCAGAGAAAAAGCAGACTATCCTCCTGTCATTGATGAAAAATCTGGTACCATTGAGCAAAAAACATATTGGGAATTGAAGTATAAATCAGTTTATGCTGAAAGACTTGATTGGGATGAAAATTCTGCGAAGACAAATGCTATTATCAAAATGGCATTAGCACCTAATCTATGGTCTTATGTTAAAGAAACCCCAGCTCAAACTATTGCTGAATTGGATAAAGTTTTTGGAACAACTGGAATAGCTAAATACTTTATTTTGTATAAAAACATATTCAGTTGGTCTATGAAACCAGGACAAGATCCCATTATAGCTATCTCTAAATTAATGAAAGCTGTTTCTGATTTAGGAACTGAAGATAAATACAAACTTCCAGACTTTGTATTGACATTCTTCATTTTACATGCTTTGAATCAACAATATAGTACTTTGGTTACTAATATTGTTAATAGCAATATTGACGAATTCACATCAGCAAACATAGTTCCTAAGATTCAGAATGAATGGAATCTCATGCAATCAAAAGCAAGGACTGGCAGACAAACCGTTCAAATTGCTAACATTGGATCTAATATCAATAAGTATCCAAACACTAAACCATCTTGGAATGATCAGCAATCTAGTAATCAATTTCCAAACAACAGGTTTAGAGGAGGATCTTTTAGAGGCAGATTCAATAATAGACGATCGTTCACACCTCGTCAAAGCAATAATAGATTTGCTAGCAAAGCAAATGCATCTTCTTTATCTAAAGATGATAAGAAGAAACGGAATGCACAGAATCGTGATAACAAGAAGCTGAAGAATAAAGCTTTGCTTGCAGAGTTGAATAAGTATAAACATGAGAATAAGAAAGATTCTCATAACATTATTCACTTTACAAATAATATGACAATTGATGAACCGATTCAGAGTATAGGAAATATTGAGGAAGAGATACCTGAACACACATCTAATCATAATTTATTAGATAGAATAGGTTTCCATTACATAGATAAGTCATATGTTCAGAAATACTGAAAATAGTTCTAAAGTTAATAAACCACATATGAAAAACATATGTAAATCATGTATCATGGGAAAACTTGATAATAAACCATATCACATTTCAACTAATAGAGCAACTACCTTGCTAGAATTGATACATATGGACTTGATAGAATTACCTATTCAGTCTTACCATAAACAAAAATGGGCTTTATTAATTTTAGATGATTATTCTTCTTTTGCTTATGTAGCATTACTTCGATCTAAAGCTGATACTTTTACTGCTATTAAAGCATATATTATATATATTGAGAATCAACTCAATCTAAAAGTAAAAAGTATGCGTTCAGATCGAGGGGGAGAGTTTGTAAATCAAAAGCTAAATAACTATTTTCAAGAAAAAGGTATTAAACATGAACTAAGTGCTCCACATGTTCATCAACAAAATGGTAGAGCTGAACAATTAAATGAAACCATTCTAAAGAAAGCACATACACTGTTATTAGAATCTGGTTGTCCTAAATCATGGTGGTCATTTGCATTTGATACTGCAGTCCACATATATAATTGTACACCATTAAGAAGAACGAAATGGAAAACACCTTATGAAAATATGATGAACAAAAAACCTAACATGTCAAACTTCAGGATATTTGGATGTCTAGCATATGTCTATATAGTAAAAGAAAGAAGAAAGAATAAATTATCACCAAGAATGATATTCATTGGATATGAAAGCAAATCATATAAGTTCATGAATGATAAGAATACTATAGTCATTGCTACACATGCCATCTTTGACGAAAACATATTTCCCAAATTAACAAAAGATAAACTTATTCATAAAGATATACCCACATCTTTAGATCTTAAAACAATTCCATCAAACAAGAATTATTATAATCATGACACTACAATCAATGATAAAAGGAAATCATTTCATGATTCAAATAATTTAGATGATGATGATTTGTCAGATTCAGATGATCATAAGTCTAATAAGGAATTAGACAATCATCTACATGACAGTAATTCTTCATATCATAGCACAAAATCATATTCAGCAGATGAAAGCAATTATGATTCAAATATATCTAAAAGTAATTCATATAGATCAAAGAAGGATTCACATTCAGAATCAGATTTGAATATATCTGATATGTATAAAAGTAAAAGTGATCTTGATGAAGATATAAAAGATCCTGAAACAAAAGGTTTTAGAAGTAGTCAAGTATTAAAAAGAGTTAATGACAACTTCAAAAAAATGAAAGAAATTAATGATTCTTTTAAATATTTTACTGATAAAGGAAAACAAAAAGCTATTGATACTCCTTCATTAAAGAAATCATCTACAAATAAGAAATCACAAAGAAATGATGAAAAATTAGCTAAGATAAGAGAATTTGAGACTCAGATTGAAAATCTGAATAAACCCAAGAATACTCTTAATAAAAGTAAATCATTAATTGAAACACCTTTTCAACTTCCTAAGTCAAATCTTAACATAAACTATAGAAAGAATATAGATTTATTTAAAGGAATTAAACGTGTTGGAAAGAAATTAGATCTTCAAGAAGTTAAAAGAAATAGACTTGGTAATGATAAACCAGTTTCTAGATCTACAATATTAGAACAGTCTATTAATCCAGATGAACAAGCTCGAAATCCATTTGGACTCAGAGAACAGGAAAGAGCTGTCATACAACAAAAGTTTGGAACACGAAAATCATCTAGGATTCCAAAAGTTAAAGTTATTAAAGATAATGTTTATGGAGATAAACATCCAGCTGAAATTGAAGCTGAATTTAACTTTAAGAAATGGAATGATGTCATTCAAAATAGAATTAAGAATGATAAAGAACTAAATGATAAAATTGATAAACAAGTTCAAAAAGTTACTGAAGACTTGTATGGAAAGAAAAAACATCCAAACATTAGAACGTTAGATTCTAATATGACAGAACTAACTGTAGAAGATCTTAGACCTATTCCTAAAAAGAATACTAAGAAAATAACTTCTGTAGAAACAAATAAATCAGATGTTAAATCAGATTTAACTTCAATGCCTAGATTTGAAAAGAAAATCTTATTACCTGAGATAATAAAGAAACCTTCTATACCAGATATTGATCTAGATAAGACAGTTACTATGGATACAAAATTAGATTCAGAATCTAATGATTTAGAATTTGATAATGAAGCTTGGCTAAAGAAAGTACAAGCAAAAAGAGATAAATTTCTCTTATCAAAAGCAGCATCAAAACTCAATGATCAAGAAAACAGAAGAAAAGGAATACCTGTTGTATATAGAGATCTTATCAAAATAAAAGATAAGGATCCTCAATCATATTCAAAATGGGTAACTGCTATGGAAGAAGAAATTAAATCTATACAAAGTAGAAATGTTTGGGAATTAGTTAATGTTACAGTGCTCTTTTCGTTTCGTCTCCATGTCTCAGTGAACCGTTTCATCATCATCATTACTGCGCAGTGTACAGCATGGACGCTATCTCCTTTTCGTAGTTACCTTCACATTTCCTTTCTCAGATAACTACAGCTTTATTCCCTTTTACGATTCCTTTGTTCTCCAACCGTATATAAACTCCATGTATCCTAGAGTAACCTCAGTTCCAACTTAGACGAGTTTTGCTCTCAACCTCGCTTGAACTCGACGCTCTTCTTCTCCATCGTTCTCAAGACCTTTGTCATCGTTTGACTTAGCGTCTAGACTCTTTGTCCAGTGACTGGGAGCGGACCGAGATTCTGCTTGTCGCTGTTGACTTAGAACGAACTACGACGAGGGCATCGTCCGTAACACAAGTTGGAACTCAGGAACCGCTCAGTGCTTCGTCACTAGCCAGACACCATTGAGACCCGAACCTCCCAGATCAGACCGCCAAACGACTCTGTTCGTTATAGGCAAAAGTACTACCTTGGACGAAGGGAAGTCTATCCTTCCACAACAAACGAAGGGTGGTACTACATTTCAACCACTAAGAAAAGAACCAGCGAGTCCCAGACAGTTTCTTCGAAGGAGAATACAGAGAAGGAAACCCTGACGAAGAATTACCAGCAGAAACTTGGATTAATTGGCATAACGAAGAAAACAATTCAGATAGCCGATTATTCTTCCCACCAAACAAAGAACCAGAACTCACTTGGTGGCACGAATTTCGAGACACTGAGGATCTAACCGACGGAGTCTTCTCCGCACTCGAGGAATCTACTCTTGCCAAGTGGAACGAATACAAGGAACAACAGCAATCGAACTGGATCTAGATTTTGACAACGAGCCGAAACAAGGGGAAAGCTCGAAACAAGCAACAGAACCGAAACAAGAACCTGAAACCAAAACAAAGAAGAATATGGCAGACGAAAAGGAAACATCCCGAAAGGGATAAAGGGAATCTCCATTGAGAAATTCAAAGGACACGATCCAAAGCGAAACATTTCATCTATGCGTTTGATGACACCTTCGATCTAGATGAGGAACGATTTACCACTGCCAAGAAGAAAATCAAATACGTTTTCCTACACTTAGGAGAGGAATTAGACGATTGGAAAATCCAATATCCGAGAGGAATTGGATGAGACAACTACAGATAAAGGAAAGAAAAAGGAAGAAGGAACGACGCTCTCTTGGGATAGCTACAGCAGTTTCAAAAAGCGATTCTTAGCCGACTGGGGCGAATCAGACACCGCAGCCAGGACCCTGAATGATCTAGATAAAGTCAAAGTGGGCGGAGACATTGATATCCCCACTTATATTCAGAAATTCCGATCGCTTATTCAGTCAACCGGAATCACAGGGTTCATGGCGCAGCGAATCTATTTTTGTAAAGGACTCCCAGCATCAGTCGCAGCAAAAATCATCGAAAACCCTGCAGTTATCAACATGGAAACAGCCTACATGCTGCGGAGCGATTACACAATGCTTGGGAAACCCTGAAACTGATGAACCGATCCTCTGGATCAGGAAACACGGAGAGACGTTTCAAATTTAACCGAAACTCGAGGAACTCAGCATCAGGATCAAAAGGAGTCAATGCCATAACTACTGGACGCCTTTCAGATGCCCAAAAGGAGGAATATCGGAAAACCGGCAAGTGTTTCCGATGCGGAACTCAGGGACACATATCCAGGGATTGCCCAAACAAAGGGAACGCCCAGACGACGCCCAACAAATCGCCTCCTCCGCAGAATCGCACCATTAGGACTATTGAGGAAACGACCTCAGAAGAATCAACTGCCCAACGCATTAGGGCACTATTGAAAGCACTCCCAGACGAGGAGCGCGAGAATACCCTCCAAGAACTAGAAACAGAGGGTTTTTAAGAAGGAGACGCCAGAAAGCGGTTGACGCCTCCCATAAAGTTGAACAGTTAGCACTCGATTCTGTAATCGTACAATCCAATAATGATAAACAGATCTCAATTACTGTGCAAACGAACGATAAACCCGCTGAAATATCCGCCCTCATTGATTGTGGAGCAGAAGGAAACTTCATTGATGAACGCATATCAAAAGATTGGCCAAAAGAAAAACTAAAACAACCAATTAAAGTCAAAAACGCCGACGGAACTATTAACCAAAATGGCATGATCACGCATCAAACTCATCTATCTATCTATCAATGGAAAACCATATGATAATTGGTTATGGATCACAAACTTAGGGGATCAAGAAATCATCTTCGGAATACCATGGCTGGAAAAACATAACCCGACTATTGATTGGCGAAAGAAGACCCTCCAAATAGACGACGATTCAAAAGATGACAAACCTATTTGGCGCATAGCGCTAGATACTCAACAATGGGGAGAAGACGAATACTGGATAAGAATAAAAACATCGGCGTCACAAGCGTTTGAACACCAAGCAAAACGCGACGAAACGCTGACTGTCTTACCACTTGAGTACCTTCCCTGGCAGTCTACCTTTGAGAAAAAAGCATCGGAGCGTTTCCCATCATCACGACCATGGACCATGCAATTGAACTCAAAACCGGATTTACGCCGAAAGTTAACAAAATCTACCCACTATCACTAAAAGAACAATCAACGCTCGACGAATGGATTAAAGAACAATTAGATAAAGGGTACATTCGACCATCCAAATGCCACAGGCATCACCATTTTTCTTCGTTTCAAAGAAAGAGAGCGGCGCCCTTAGACCATGCCAGGATTATCGTTACCTTAACGAATGGACGATAAAAAACGCCTATCCATTACCCCTAGTCTCAGATCTAATGACGAAATTAGAAGGTGCAAACTATTTCACTAAACTTGATTTGCGCTGGGATATAACAACGTCCGAATTAAAGAAGGTGATGAATGGAAAGCGGCCTTCATTACGAACCGAGGGCTGTATGAACCAACAGTAATGTTCTTCGGCCTTTGCAATTCGCCCTCAACGTTCCAGACCATGATGAATGAATACTTCAGGACATGATTAACGAAGGATGGCTTATTATCTACATGGACGACATTTTGATTTGTGGGAAGACAAAAGACGAAATACAGAAACGGACCGAAAGAGTCTTAGAACGTCTACAGAAGAAAGACCTATTTTTGAAGTTAGAAAAGTGCAAATTCTGCGTCCAAGAAGTCGAATTTCTGGGTATGATCATTACGCCCGGTCATATTCAAATGGACCCTGTAAAACTCGCCGGTATCAGAGACTGGCCAACCCCACAACGGTCAAACAAGTTAGATCTTTCCTCGGATTCGGAAATTTCTATAGACGATTCATCGGCAACTTTGCTGCTATAGCAAAACCGTTGACGGACTTAACTAAGAAAAGCTTAACCTTCAGTTGGACGCTTGATTGTCAAACGGCTTTCGATGAATTAAAAAGAAAATTTTCGTCAATGCCAGTCCTACGCATGCCAGACCCCACAAGACCTTTTATCCTCCAGACGGACGCTTCCAATAAGGCCACTGGAGCAGTATTGAAACAAGCCGACGCCTCCGGATCCCTTCATCCTTGTGGCTTCATATCACACGCCTTAACCACGACGGAACAAAATTACCAAATTTATGACCGAGAACTACTGGCTATTATTAAAGGATTACAAGCATGGTGACATTTACTGCATGGATCTCCGCATCCAATTATAGTCCATTGCGATCACAAAAACCTTTCATTCTATAGAACTCCGCAACGGTTAACGCCTCGACAAGCTCGTTGGTCTATGATGCTATCAGAATTTGACCTGAAAATAGAGCACGTACCAGGGACGAAAATGTTTGAAGCAGATGCATTATCCCGCCGTCCTATCCTGATCATATGAAAGACGATGACATACTGGACGATGTTATCATGTTACCCAATAACAAGTTCATTCGCCTTATTGCCATAGACCTTGCTCAGAAAATCCGAGATGCTACATCACTTGACAGTTTTGGAAAAACCATCATTGAAGTCATAGAAACGCAACGCGCTCCACCTATTAAATCCAAACTCCAGGATTGGGCGTTTGTCGACGGCATTATTCGATACATTGACAGAGCATATATCCCTGATCTTGGAACACTCCGCACCAGTATTATCAAAGCGGTCCATGAATCACCCACTTCTGGGCATCCCGGACGATTGAAAACGCTGGAATTGCTACAACGAGACTACTGGTGGCCAGGAATGTATAAACACGTCAAGGAATGGATCACTGGATGCGCCACATGTCAGCAAATGAAGGTGAACACTCACCCCAACACCCCAGCCCTCCTACCAATCGGATCGAAGGCGACTCGACCATTTCAACAAGTGACCTTGGATTTTATTACCGATCTTCCCATCTCTGACGGATTTGACTCAATTTTGGTCACGGTGGACCATGGTCTTACGAAGGGGGTAATTCTTACTCCTTGCAAGAAAACCATCGACGCACTAGGAATGGCAGACCTCTACATTTCCGAAATATTCAAGCGCTTTGGTCTACCAGACGTACTTATTTCAGATCGAGGACCGCAGTTCTCAGCCAAGGTCTTCCAAGAAATCAGGAAAACATTAGGAATCGATCATAGAATGAGCACCGCCTATCATCCGCAAACCGATGGAGAAACGGAACGAGTTAATCAAGAATTAGAAGTATATCTTCGAATATTCTGTGCAAATGAAGCGCACACTTGGAAACAACTATTACCAATCGCCGAATTTGCCCATAATAACCGCCATCATGATTCAGTTAAAGCATCACCTTTCCAACTTATGTATGGAACAAACCCGGTTGCACTACCTACTGCGGCGCAGAAAATGACGACACCAGCAGCAGAGAACGGCTACAGTTACTACGAAAGGCTAGGGAAGAGGCCCTTGCTGCGCATGAATTAGCTAGACAAATGGTGGCTAGACGAATCAGAGACAAGTCAATCAAATTCGAAATAGGAGATAAAGTTTGGCTCGAAAACAGAAACCTTAATATCCCGTACCAGTCCAGGAAGCTAGCACCGAAACGAGAAGGACCCTTCCCCATTGAGCAAGTTTTGGGACCAGTGACGTATAAGCTCAAACTTCCGAAACAATGGCGCATTCACCCAGTCTTTCACACGTCACTCCTCATGCCATATAGGGAGACTGAAACACATGGACCAAATTACACGGCCCCACCTCCTGATCTTGTAAATGGACAGGAAGAATTTGAAGTCGAAGCGGTTCTCACACACCGAAAGCGTGGAGCAGGATATCAATATTTGGTTAAATGGAAAAATTACGGTTCGAATGACAATTCCTGGGAACCAGAACGCAATTTAGGCAACGCTGCGGATATTCTGCAAGCATATAAACAGAGAAGACAATTGTAAAACAACTATGTCTCGCTACCATAACCGCCGAATCCTTAAACAAAACATCCGATACACGAAGAAATATTGTTCTACTCGAGGACGATATTCCCCAAAACTCTATGAAAAATTCCAAGGACGAATCATTACATTCCCTATATATCGCCCTCCAACCTCTCCATTAGGATTACCACGATTAACAAAAATTATCCGAACTCAGGCAGCTCGACAGATCGCACCCAGAGTCTCAAGACTAACCGCTGGACATTTAACACACCCACAGGGACATGTGGAATTCCCATTTAACGCCCGTCTTCACTATCTTCCAAAATATATGGATCTCACATTCGATCCAGAAGAGTTACCTTACTACCCGGACGCCAGATCACCATACCTTCCATCGCCTAACAAACCTTTAAATCACACATATAATGTGTATACCGAAGCAGCCCTTCGTCGAGAGGATCCTGTTACCTACGCCTTCATTCAGAGTCTGAAGCGCGCTGGCAAGGAAATTGAAATTTATCGATGGATTAACAATCGACATATTCCAAACGCAATCGCCAACTTTAACAATGCATTGGAAAGCCTAGATTTCCTAGATGCGTTTGACGATGCAGACGGACCTACTATACCCAATTCGCCCGATCAGATCACCTCGTCCCGCAGTTCCTCGGACATAAATCTCGAGCATGAGAACGAGGTTTCCACCGTTACCAGGAACGAATTAAACGAATCAGAAGAATCTGACGGAGAACTCGAATACATTCCCACCATCAGAGCGCCCACATCATCTTACCAATTCTCGGAAGAAGAACTCCTGACTGTCAATTATGATGACGAAGTATTCAATTGAACATAAAAGGGACGCTCTGGAACGCGTCGGACTCCCCAACATATTCGTTATATCATGCCTGCTTTCTTCACCACCATCGCCTACCTCGTCGCCTTTGCCTTTGCCCTCCTGGTCACAGCCTGTGGCCATTGTTACGTCGAACCCATCGCTGTCCTCTCGCCCTTCCTTGCCGCCGCCCACGACCTCCCCCTCGAGGTCTTTGTCCACACCACCATCACCATCGACGATTTCGAATTCGCTGACCTCCCCGAACTTCATGAACACCCGGCGGAACTGGCTGACACCATCACCGTCCCTCTCGCACCTACTCCGCCTATCGTCACCCGCCCCCGCAACGCCATGCTCGACAACGTCAGCGACAACCTCGCCACCTTGATCACCTACTTCAACTTATTCTCCGAGCCCCTCGATTTTATCACTGCCCTCACCCTCACTACCGACCCGCACACTCTTACTTATGAAGAACGGGACGCAATGCTCGCTCAAGCAAAGCAGTTACAGCGAGCAATTCAAAGCTTACAATGGCGAGTGGAGACGGCTGACAAAGACGTCGGTAACATTATCAGTTGGCTGGAATCTCGGCAGGATCATGGCTGGACGAACTCATGGTAGAAGTCGGTGACTTCTCACATACGAAGGGGGTAATGTTACAGTGCTCTTTTCGTTTCGTCTCCATGTCTCAGTGAACCGTTTCATCATCATCATTACTGCGCAGTGTACAGCATGGACGCTATCTCCTTTTCGTAGTTACCTTCACATTTCCTTTCTCAGATAACTACAGCTTTATTCCCTTTTACGATTCCTTTGTTCTCCAACCGTATATAAACTCCATGTATCCTAGAGTAACCTCAGTTCCAACTTAGACGAGTTTTGCTCTCAACCTCGCTTGAACTCGACGCTCTTCTTCTCCATCGTTCTCAAGACCTTTGTCATCGTTTGACTTAGCGTCTAGACTCTTTGTCCAGTGACTGGGAGCGGACCGAGATTCTGCTTGTCGCTGTTGACTTAGAACGAACTACGACGAGGGCATCGTCCGTAACAGTTAACAGACCTAAAGACAGGAAACCTATTGGATGTAGATGGGTTTACACCATAAAGCAATCAGATAATAGATATAAAGCGCGATTGGTTGCTCAAGGCTTTTCACAAGTACCAGGAATAGACTTTGGAGCCACATTTAGCCCAGTTTCAAGATTCGAGACTGTCAGAATCTTACTAGCATTAGCAGCTTTAGAGGGTTGGGTACTCAAAGCACTAGATGTTAAAACTGCTTTTCTATACGGCCAATTAGAAGAGGAGATATATATGGAACAACCGGAAGGTTTCAAAACCAAAGATACTGATAAAGTATATAAGCTGAGAAAAGCTTTATATGGTTTGAAACAAGCATCTTTAGCTTGGAATATACAAGCACATAACAGTATAACTAAACTAGGTTTAGAAGATTATATGCCGATACAGGAATATATGTCTACAGAAACAACAAAGACATTGTTGTTATCATCTTATATGTTGATGATATAAATTCATGGCAATAATGAAAAAACTGTTGATGACTTTAAAAAGAAATTTATGAATAAATGGGAAAGTAGAGACTTAGGTGATCTAAGTGAATATCTAGGAATGAATATTGTGATAGACAAAAGTAAACGTACTGTCACAATTGATCAAGCCAAATATGCAAAAAAGATTGTTGAAAGATTGGTTTAATAAATGCAAAACCAGTTTAATACTCCTTTACCAGCTGGTTATGTACCAAATAAACAAATAGAAGGCAAAGCTACACCTGAAATGATCACATACTATCAACAGCTGATAGGATCATTATTATTTCTAGCAATGTGTACTAGATTGGATATTGTTTATGCTATGATATTAATGTCACAATTGTGAGCAATCCTACAATGGATCACATTAATAAAGCATTACACATAATCAAATATGTTGGAAGCACATTAGATTTGTATAAAATATGATGGTCGTGATGCTTATGGTTTAATTGTATATGCTGATGCTGATTGGGCTTCAACCAATTGATAGGAAGTCAACAACTGGTATGGTTTAAAATTAGCAGGAGCACCAGTATACTGGAAATCAGCTAAACAAAAAACAATAGCATTATCTTCAACAGAAGCTGAATACATGGCTGCATCAGATGCATGCAGACAGATATCATGGTTAAAGAATTTGTTTAATGAACTTGGATATGATATACAATCCATCCTTTAATAATGGATAATCAAGCAGCTATTTACATGGCTTCTAATCCAGCTCAAGAACAAAGAACAAAACACATGGACGTAAGATATCATTATATCAGACAATGCGTGAAAGAAGACTTAGTTGATCTCTATTATATAAAAACTGAAGATCAAGCAGCTGATATCTTAACCAAGAACCTTATGTTGAATAAGCATAATAAAATGCTTGAGTTATGTGGTATACACAATTGATAAAATATTCAACAAGGGGAGTGTCAAAACTCTGACAGTTATTATAATAGTTATATTAGATTAGTTACATTCATTACAATAACTAATGTAATGAACATCTTATCTAATCTATATCTTATCTATATCTTATCTAATTAGATAAGATTGAATAACTATTAATTAAGTGTTTCATATTTAATCATAAATAGCTTACATAATATTAGTCATGTGACTTATGACTCACAATTATGACTCACAGTTATGACTCATTTATAGTCATAATGACTCATACTTATGACTCATGATTAGTCATAATGACTCATGTTTATGACTCATAATGACTCACACTGAGTCATATGACTCATACAATGTCATATAGAAGGAAATGATGTCATATAGAACATCATAGAAGGAATATAAATAGAAGAAGACTCAGAATGACTCGTTTTAGGGACTGATATTATGTAATAGGTAGATTACACTGTACTTAGGTTAGGGTTTCTGAAACATATATAAGGAGGGCGTTCTGAGCGACTATCCCCTCAGTTTTTACAACTAACATTAGTATCACTACTAAGGCAACACTACTAAAGAATGTAAGTATAATTGAAACCTTACTTAGTTAGTGTATGCACTGCTGTCCATTGTTTCAATATCATAGACCGTAGCATGATCACCCATCATTGAAGGCCCAGCAGTAGATGAAGACTTGGATAATGTATCAGTGTATTGACATCGACAGGATAGATGCTACATCCACTACTCGTTGTATACTGCACTGTTCTATTTCTGAAATGAAACTCCGTCGGCATATTAATTTTCGCACAAAATAATGCTCTGCGGTTGATCGAGGCGTTACTGCTCGGCAGTCCAATCCTTTTGTTTGTATATGTTAAGTGCCAGTCTCCCTGGTGCGTTCAAGCTTACATAACATCGTCAAGCCAGCACCACGCGAGACTGGTTTGCATCAGCAAACTTGGGGGCTCTCTGCAGAGGCCTCTGCAGCACTGTGGAGGTACCACAGAGCCCACAGGACCTGGAGATAAGGTATATGTTCTGTGCAGTACTGCCACAGTCTGCTGGCAGTCTGTGGCAGTCTGCTGGCGGTCTGTGGCAGTCTGTGGGAGTCTGCTGGCAGTCTGTGGCAGTCCAAGTAAATAACTGTTCCAACAAGCCACAGAGCCCCACAGAGCCCCACAGAGCCCCACAGAGTCCCACAGAGTCCCACAGAGTCTAGAGAAAAGGTATATGTTCTGTGCAGTACTGCCACAGTCTGCAAGCAGTCTGTGGCAGTCCAAATAAACAACTGTTCCAACAAGCCACAGAGCCCCACAGAGCCCACAGAACCCCACAGAACCCCACAGAGTCCCACAGAGCCTAGAGAAAAGGTATATGTTTCTGTGCAGTACTGCCACAGTCTGCAGCAGTCTGTGGCAGTCTGTGGCAGTCTGCAGGCAGTCTGCAGGCAGTCTGTGGCAATCCAAGTAAAAAACTGTGCCAATAAGGCACAGAGCACCACAGAGTCCCACAGAGTCTTGCAGAGTCCCACAGAGTCCCACAGAGCCTGGAGAAAAGGTATATGTTCTGTGCAGTACTGCCACAGTCTGCTGGCAGTCTGTGGCAGTACTGCACAGTGCTGCACAGAACATATACCTTTTCTCCAGGCTCTGTGGGACTCTGTGGGACTCTGCAAGACTCTGTGGGACTCTGCAAGACTCTGTGGGACTCTGTGGGACTCTGTGGGACTCTGCAGGACGCTGTGAGACTCTGGTCAATTAAGGTAATATATGAACATAAATAACTTGCCAATGACCAGGATTGAACTCACAACCTTAGAGCACAGCTGAAGCAATACAACCATTACACCAAACTGGCATTGTTATGTTGGTCTCAAAATGACATATATCCTACATCCTATCCAGTGGACTTAGTCTTGCCACTGCTCTCACTCCATTAAATCCTATTTTCTGAGTCAAGATCTACAAATCTAGGCTTGAGTGTGTGACAAGAGTTGTAGTATGGAAGAAGGCGCACAACTTTTGTTGCTGGCAGAAACAATTCCAACCAGTGGTTCATAAGTTATTCATGTTTAGCCAATTCACAAGTCATTGCAGACAGCTGCAGTGCTGATACAAAGTCCCACAGAGTCCCATAGAGTCCCACAGAGTCTTACAGAGTCTGAGAGCACTGCAGGTCACTGCAGAATTACTGCAGATCACTGTGGATTCACTGCAGGTCTCTGCAGAATTACTGCAGGCCACTACAAGTCACTGCAGGTCTCTGCAGGTCTCTGCAGGCCACTGCAGGCCACTGCAGGTCTCTGCAGATCACTGTGGATTCACTGCAGGTCTCTGCAGATCTACTGCAGGCCACTACAAGTCACTGCAGGCCACTGCAGGCCACTGCAGGTCTCTGCAGAATTACTGCAGGCCACTGCAGGTCTCTGCAGATCACTGTGGATTCACTGCAGGTCACTGTGGATTCACTGCAGGTCTCTGCAGAATTACTGCAGGCCACTACAGGTCACTGCAGGCCACTACAGGTCACTGCAGGTCTCTGCAGAATTACTGCAGGCCACTGCAGATCACTGCAGATCACTGTGGATTCACTGCAGGTCTCTGCAGAATTACTTCAGGCCACTGCAGATCACTGCAGATCACTGTGGATTCACTGCAGGTCTCTGCAGAATTACTTCAGGCCACTACAGGTCACTGCAGGTCACTGCAGAATTACTGCAGGCCACTGCAGGCCACTGCAGGTCTCTGCAGAATTACTGCAGGTCACTGCAGGTCTCTGCAGAATTACTGCAGGCCACTGCAGGTCTCTGCAGAATTACTGCAGGCCACTGCAGATCACTGTGGATTCACTGCAGGTCTCTGCAGAATTACTGCAGGCCACTACAGGTCACTGCAGGTCACTGCAGAATTACTGCAGGCCACTGCAGGTCACTGCAGGTCACTGCAGAATTACTGCAGGCCACTACAGGTCACTGCAGGTCTCTGCAGAATTACTGCAGGCCACTGCAGGTCACTGCAGATCACTGTGGATTCACTGCAGGTCTCTGCAGAATTACTGAAGGCCACTACAGGTCACTGCAGGTCACTGTAGAATTACTGCAGGTCTCTGCAGAATTACTGCAGGCCACTGCAGGTCACTGCAGATCACTGTGGATTCACTGCAGGTCTCTGCAGAATTACTGCAGGCCACTGCAGGTCACTGCAGGTCACTGTAGAATTACTGCAGGTCACTGCAGGTCTCTGCAGAATTACTGCAGGCCACTGCAGGTCACTGCAGATCACTGTGGATTCACTGCAGGTCTCTGCAGAATCACTTCAGGCCACTACAGGTCTCTGCAGGCCACTGCAGGTCACTGCAGATCACTGTGGATTCACTGCAGGTCTCTGCAGAATTACTGCAGGTCACTGTGGATTCACTGCAGGTCTCTGCAGAATTACTGCAGGCCACTACAGGTCACTGCAGGTCACTGTAGAATTACTGCAGGTCACTGCAGGTCTCTGCAGGTCTCTGCAGAATTACTGCAGGCCACTGCAGGTCACTGCAGATCACTGTGGATTCACTGCAGGTCTCTGCAGAATTACTTCAGGCCACTACAGGTCTCTGCAGGTCTCTGCAGAATTACTGCAGGTCACTGCAGGTCTCTGCAGAATTACTGCAGGCCACTGCAGGTCTCTGCAGAATTACTGCAGGTCACTGTGGATTCACTGCAGGTCTCTGCAGAATTACTGCAGGCCACTACAGGTCACTGCAGGTCTCTGCAGAATTACTGCAGATCACTGTGGATTCACTGCAGCCCACTACAGGTCACTGCAGGTCTCTACAGAATTACTGCAGATCACTGTGGATTCACTGCAGATTGCTGTGGATTAACTGCAGGTCACTGCAGGTCACTGCAAAATTACTGCAGGCCACTGCAGGTTACTGCAGAATTACTGCAGATCACTGTGGATTCACTGCAGGTCACTGCAGAATTACTGCAGATCAATGTGGATTCACTGCAGGTCACTGCAGAATTGCTGCAGAATTACTGCAGATCACTGTGGATTCACTGCAGGTCTCTGCAGGTCTCTGCAGAATTACTGCAGATCACTGTGGATTCACTGCAGGTCTCTGCAGGTCTCTGCAGAGCAATCACTGTGGATTCACTGCAGGTCTCTGCAGGTCTCTGCAGAATCTGCAGATCACTGTGGATTCACTGCAGGTCTCTGCAGGTCTCTGCAGAACTGCAGATCACTGTGGATTCACTGCAGGTCTCTGCAGGTCTCTGCAGAATCACTGTGGATTCACTGCAGGTCTCTGCAGGTCTCTGCAGAATCACTGTGGATTCACTGCAGGTCTCTGCAGTCTCTGCAGAATCACTGTGGATTCACTGCAGGTCTCTGCAGGTCTCTGCAGAATCACTGTGGATTCACTGCAGGTCTCTGCAGGTCTCTGCAGGCTTGCTGCAGAATCACTGCAATTTCACTGCCGGTCACTGTGGATTCACTGCATATTCACTGTGGATTCACTGTCAGCGCTGTCAGTACTGTGGCACTGTGGGCACTGCAGCTGTCTGCAAACATTCTGCCAATTCACTGCCAGGTTACTACAAAATCACTGCAGATTCACTGTGGGCACTGTGGGCACTGCAGGTTTCTGCAAACATTCTACTTGGAGTCTGTGACTTGTCTGCCAGTCCTGCAACACTGTGGGCACTGTGGGGAAACCCCAAGTTTGCTGATGTGGAGTCTGGAGCTACCTCGTTCTCGCCGCCATGGCAATTCCTTATCAATGACCTGTCTGAGCACGCTCCGCGGTATATGCAGGTTGACCTGTACCCTGAAGGCGCGGATTGTCCTCTAGTAAGCACGCTAGCTGAAAGCTGACCAATTCCACGTTTTTGTCGAGGGAGCACATCGTCTGACGCACCACGCATCAGCCTTCTCTTCGGGCTCGAAAAAGACCACATCACCGCTCTTGACTTGGATCTGCTCGCGGAGACCCTTCAAACGTATGGAGATAGGATCCAGCATCTTGTCGGCCCGGTGCATCACGTCAACGGGATACCAATTGATATTGATGTAGAGACGTACAAGAGGGCGGTCACCTCTGCCGTTATTAACGAGTCTCCTTCATCGCCAGGAGGGTTCCTCGTGGCCTACCTAGACGCGCGATATGGTCTGCTACAACGGTTCCAGCCCGAGATCATCGGTCACATCGATCACTGCAGATTGTACACCCCCGACCCGCGCTTCGCAGACTGCTCCCACGTGCTCGAGCGACCGCAAGGGGTGTGCGGTATGCAGTTGCGTATGGCGCCTTAGCTGTGGCTTTTGGAAGAGAGCGACGTGCCCAACGCCGGCGGGTGAAAGACGCGCCCTTCGATTTCCAGGAGAATGGTGTACGAATTTATTTTGGCATGTATGATACAAACATGTGTATCAATTTTCACTAATGTAATGTATGATTCCGCTCTCGGTCAATATCGTCAAAGTTGGCGCATCAGGTTCTTTTCGGTGTGGTTCTGGCCGTCAATCAAGGTGACCCATGCCAACTGAGTCAACGACACGCCCCCATTTTCAGCCTCATTCACCGCTCACCCTCCACGCCCACGGGCACACTAGTACAACCGCCCTCCAACGTCAATCCCGAGTGGTAACGTCCTTGAGCGAATGGACAAGCATATCCGTTTGAGGGTTCATTCGAGTTCGTTGATCCAACGTTCAACAGCAATCCCAGGATACCAACAACAACAACAATCTTATACGTTAAACCATCTCCATGCGAAAAAACACAAACGACCACTAAATTCAATCAATAGGAAATGGGCAGAACAGAGAGGTTGAATAAAAAAAGCCGAAACTTTGCAAGAAGGCGCGGTGCGTCCAGATCCTGCTTTAGCAACGAGAGGGACGAGGACGCAACGTGTTGGCGGTAGAAGACGGACCTTGATGACCTCCTGGGCACCATCCGATGATGCCGTCCTGGTGGAGGCCTGCTAGTTACGTTGGATCATGTGTCTCCTTAATCGCAAAGGAAATCACGAAGTACATTCGGAGCACTTAATACATGATACGCAAACACTACAAAGGGCGTGAAACAGAATTCAAAGTTTTTTTTTCGGAATTTTTCCGTCACAGAGCCAAAACGTCACATAAAGTCAATTGCGATCTGCATTCCCTGATGTCAGATCAGTGAATGCATCTCCAAAATCAGTTGTTATATGCTTACACTACTGGGGTCAAATGTGTAAGGAATGGAGTTTATACACCTGACCCTTAATCAAGGTGTGCCTGGACCCTTCCTTGAGAAGGAAATTGTAGTCGTCGTTGGTCGTCGATGCGAATACTATGGTCTCTTGCCCAATATTGTAGACCACGATCTCATCCGACGGAGGGTGATGAGGAGTCGGCGCCGTGGGCGGCGGCTCCAGAGAGGCAAGCTGGTATAAGCCAGGGTTCAACACTTGTTTATTACCGGGATTCAAGAGGCTCTGTTCGCCGTCGGGGCTGAGGACGTATATCCTATGCTCTTTGTTACCGTCGATTATGCTAACGAATGGGTGCATTAGATATATCAACAGTTCGTTTACCAGGATACTTACGTTACCGACATTGTCAGTCAATACGATGAGGTTGGGCTGAGAGAACTTTGATGGTTGTGAGTTGGGTTTGGCATCACTCAGCCTTGTTGTACTACTTAAGTAGACTTCTGAGCTTTGATGTTATTTGTCTGCGATCGCCTGCCAATCTACACATCCAAACAAAGATAAATGGCCGAAAGAACGGTAGCACGTTGGTCAATATACCGAATTCTGCACCATAGATCTAAAGTTCAGATTTGGGATGACTGGGAGTGGGCTGAGATCGGACTTCTGCCGCATCAATCATTTATGATAACACGAATAGACCATTGAAAGGTGGGGTTTCCCAAGCTTCCAATTCATAGTAGTGGTCCAACGTGTCCGTCATGGAATAACCTTCTTGCGCATTCGGCAATGCCATAAGAGTTTTCTTCATTCATGAATGTGGAATCGGCGATCGTGGTGACTCCGGCCGCAGAATCCCGATTCCCAGCTGTGGCACGTTCAGACTGTGGCGTATTCCAAGAATGGCAGGAAAGCAGCACTCGCGCCTCGATATGAATCTAACAACATAAGGGTAGGTTTGAACTCCATTTGTACGATGGAGTGCTTGTGCTTCGTATCTGTTCTATATTTGCGTCGAATTTTCTATTCTTCCTGTCAGTGACTGTCAGAAGTTCAAGGTTGACTCCAACCCACCAATTCGCCGATCAGTGAGAGTGGCACTGACTTGAGGCGTATATGTTGTATATCGCCGAACTTACATGGTAAAGTCAAGCCCTACGAGCAATGCTTTGGAATTATGTTTAGCGGACCCTAGGAGTCGGTCCCAGAAGATCGGTAAACACCGTGGCTTTAGCCTGGTGCTCCCAGGCAACCGTACGCTTGGCTTCAAGCCACTACCCCTATGAATAATCCATATCGTTTCCGGCCCTCTATTTGACCAGCATAGTATATCCCAAATCGAAGCCTGATGCCGCGTGAAGCCGTCTTCCTATCCGAAGCGGTCTTGGGAATCGTGATTCAGTCGCGTGAGGATCATGATTCATGAAACCATGTACGCTGTGGGAAGGCTGAACCTGCATGCTGAGAATTCTCACTGGATTGTTCTACTGTCCACTTTTCTTCGCAAAGTGGCTGATCGGTTGACAATTGAACCAAATTACAAGAAGGCGATAATCACTATTTTCAGTACTTGGAACCATGATGTCAGGAAGCTTATAATGACGTGGGTAAGTTGTGGCGACTCGACAGCATGAATGAACCGGAATGGAATACTCGGTCACTCGCGGACTTCGGTACTCAAAAAAAGGACAGGATATTGGAAGCTCGGGAGACGGCGATCAAAGATTCCCTTATTAGTTCGACTTACATGGAGCTTGATGGAAGGCCGCTGGGTTTTAAAACCACCATATGCACACTCAAGTCGGACGAATCGCCGGAAGCCCTCCTCATTAATCATTCCTCAGGGCTATTCTGTTGTTGCCAAAAGTGACCGATATGGCACTGGTCATTCAGCCCCCCATATCGCCTTCCAATCATTTTTGAAAATCTGTACCCCAGATCTATGGTGAAGAATTAATTATGAGTTATCACCGAACGTGACACCGTTCATGCCCATGACTGCTCTTTACAGGCAATCGCAAACAAATAATGTCAAAGCATAGAAGTCTACTTAAGCGGCGCGACCACGAAAAGTGAAATGCCAACCCAACTCATCGCCGTCTTCAGAGCTCTTTCTGCCCAACCTCATCGAATCGATCAACAATGACAACGTAAGTACTTGCCAGTAACCGAACTGTCCTTTATATATATATTCAATACACATCCGTTCGTTAGCGTAGGCAATGGCAACGCAGCCCAACATATATGGGTTAGACTCCCTGCTGGCAACGTAATCAACCTCGCTCCCGGACAGAACCTTCTGCCGCCGGCTAATCTGCCAGATGGCAATTACCGATTGTCCACTAACGCGATCGGGGCGGGCGCAGCAGCTCCGGCGGAACTCCTCGAGTTCACCAATCTTGGACCACGTGGTTTATTCTTCAATAACCTCGTTAACGATAACAATTTCTTCTTCCCGGCCGCTAATCCACCGGCCGTTGTCAATGGTCCGCCGGGTGATTTTGAAATCATTGTCGTGCCATAACTACAACTACAGCGTAAGTCCTTGATAATGAAGTTGGAAGATATATTCATTCATCTAGAATCAAACCACGACTCAATAGCTTGAGATTTTGTGTTAGGAAAATATTGATTAGAAAATCCCCAAAAAATTAGTTTGAGTTCTTTCTCATCGTGTACCGATTGTGATCTGTGTACTGTGTATTGTGTACTTCGAATGATGCATTTGTTGTGTGTTTGTGATTAGTGATTAGTGACTGATATGCATGCATCATACAAAGTAACTAGGTTTGTTAATAGTACCATCAAACCTATTGACTAAGTCAAGCAAAGTTGCGCATTCTTCCTGAGAGAAAAGAGCAGTCGTTCTGCACAATTGAATCAATGATCACGCCTGGTTAGGGTAAAAATACAACATTACCAAATTGATTGCTTCATACGCTTCCTGCTTTTGCCGCTCTCGGGGTGCTGAGGAACTGTGGATGATGCAGAGCTTCAGCCTTTCGGTGAGCGCACCGTATTGCGGGATATGAGGAAATCACATACTTTGGCTTTGAGTTGTCATGTATCAATGTGAGACGTGAGTCTGTGACAAGCATCGACATGGAAGCACAATTTTGGTCCCATGATCAAAGTTCGCCAGACGAGAGTACCAGCTACCTCGGTGAACGGGACGGAAACTCAAGTCATAAAAGGTCTCTTTCGACACCTGTTCGATGCAGACATCCTCGTTACGGTCCTTGTCGAACAATTTCTTGAATATACACTCTTTCAACCCGTTGCTTATCTCAGACAAGATCGCATTTGCCCGTGCGCGTTCTGCCTTCACCGCTTGCCCGCGCTTCGTTTGCAGCTCCGGTTTTGCGTCCAGAGACGGACAAGCGGAAGGTGACAAAATCTCACCCCGCCACTTGTCCACCTCCCCAAGAAACCGGACCATGGCCTCGAGGATCTTGGGTATATCCCTCTTCCCGACCCCGTATTGGTCTTCAGCCAACGAAGCACACACATAGTGTCCTAGCACTATACCACGCGTCAACGACACCCCGAACGAACGCGATTAAATAAATATAACACATACTTTGGAAAACGACCAAGTCCAACTCCCAATTCGGCAACCCGTTCTCGACCGCCTTGTGTACCCTCTCGCGGGTCCACCAATCGTAAACCGTCTTCGCGCCCAGTTTCAACCACCCCGGACATCCCTCCTGCTCTATCCACGTCATCGAGCGGAGCACGATCGCTCTCTTCTTCGCTTCAACCCAACCAGCGAGAACCGAGGGAGTCCACCCTCCAACACCCCCTGCGCCAGCAGCAGCAGCCAAGACCACACCGGGGGGCGCCCCCGCGCCCCCCTCATCTGATAAGAGAAGACGGTGCTTGCGATGTGACTTGAGTCTTGTGACGATGACAATGGCTGTTTATGGAGAATGCGGGCCGCGGCATGGAATGGCCGTATCAGAGCCAGGGCAATGCCCACTGGCGAAAGCTTGCCGGCGAATCACATCAACGCCGGCAAAGAAGGTTCTGTGTTTCAGGAGCCAGTCTAGAGTTATCGTGACATGGTGGTATGATAGTTCTGCCAGTTGGCGACTTGGTGTACAAAAGGATCAATTGTCAATTGTCGAATTGTCAAACGCGGCAGTCAGCTCACCATTTTTTGTAAGAATGATATGCGGGAGAGTGACACGTATGCACCTGGTTGGTTGTGCAACTTCCATTCGTACCTCGATGACTGGAGAACTATCAAACAATTGTGGCTGTGTCAGCGTCCGCCGCGTTGTCCCTGCAAAAAAAGTTCGGCGTTGAGGTCCGCCCGATTCCATGCTCGTAAAAAATGTCCCGAGCATAAGCTATACGAGATGTCAAGCATCCGGTATCGGTCATGCAGCGTTGCATTTGGGCCAGGATGACGAAACAGTCAAGTTCCGACTCTCGTTCACTGAACGGCTTCTGTAACGACACAGTTCTCTCGCCTTTTCTCGTTCTGACCACGTTCACGACCGTCGAGCCGATTGATGTTGACATCTTAAGCGATGTCGTACCAAGCAACCTCGTTTCTAGACAGGTTTGTATCACTCCAAATCAATACGAGTATTTGACCACCACTGTGATGTCTAGGCGAGTCAAAGCGCTGACGGGGAAAGCGAATACGTAGACGAGGAGCTGGAGGAGGACGAGAATGAGGCGGTCAAGGTGTGTCACTCTGCGTTCGGTGCGAGGTCAGTTCTTCAGGACAGGAGTGGCAGGAAGAAAAACCCTCAATAGCGACCGTGAAAATACAAGCCCAGGCGGTCCGCCTGCAAAAGAGGCAGAAACGGAAGGCGGCAGGGGGTCAACTGCAAGGTAGACGACAGGAAATGGATAAAGCCAAAGTAACCTTCTCTCTGATTTGATTCGCTCTCATCTACTCACGCAATTTCACTCCAGGTAGCGGACGCCGTGAAACGATACTCTTATATACTAGGACAAACGGAATTATTCAAGCACTTTATCAATATCAAGGTTCAGAATCGTATGCGTGAATTCTGCATTTCTAATTCCGTCATTAGAGGACACGAGACCCCGAATATGCAGCACTGCTGAATTCTCAACCGAAACCAAAAGGCCGTGGCCGGAAGAAAGCAGCGTGCGTGGAAGCTTTGACGGTTTACTGTTCGTATTCCTCATCCACAAAGACGATAGCGGTGTTGAGGGCGAAGAAGCCAAGAGCAAAAAGGGCGTTGAAGCCTTACATAAGATTTTACGACCTTTTTTGCTTCGTCGCGTGAAATCAGATGTTGAGAAGAACCTCTTGCCGAGTATGTTTTTTTTTTTTCATTCTTTGCACTTCAATGTACTGATCGACCCTTTGCAGAGGAGATCAACCTATACGTAGGATTGACGGACATGCAGCGCGAATGGTATCGTTCGGTACTCGAGAAGGACATTGATGCTGTGAATGGTATATGGATCATTTCACCCCAAACTCATCGTAACCCTTGTGGCTTCTAGGCCTGACGGGGAAGAAGAAAGGCAAGACGCGATTGATGAACATGGTTATGCAAGTGAGTGGTGCCGACGAGTAGATGTATATGATTTGGCTTACCCGTTGTCAGCTTCGCAAAGTGTCATGTCATCCGTACTTGTTTGACTGCTCTAGCGCATTTCTACGCCTGCGGCCAGAACCGACCGGATACCTCCACCCGGATTTTTCACTGGGGGTGAAGGGGAGGCGGTTAGCACGGTCACCTGATGGTATTTTCCTCAGATGAACGCTCCTCGCCATTTTCTATCAAGTGAGGGCTGCCTATTCTTCGAGAATGGGAATATGCATAGTTCCGGGTGCTGATAAAGCGGCTATAGCCGGAGCTACACAACCCGGAATCCAGTCGACGTCAGCGCATAACGAACCATCTGCTAATCACAAAGGATCACAAGCATATGATTCGAAGCACAAAGTACATGGTACGCAAAGGTAAAGGCGATTCATTCAAACTAGTTTTTCGGGGGTTTTCTAATCAACATTTTCCTAACACGCTCTTCGCAGTTCCCATGAATTTCATAAATCTCTCAATCTAGGCGACGTTATATAGGGCATCCACCAAGGGAACAGGTCCACCACCAGGGACGAGAACGAATGGGGCGATACCCGCAGCCGGAGCCGCGAAGTCTAAGGGCGCTGGCCCAGCATTGGCGATAAGGATAATCTCCGCCGGAGGGAGAGGGGGCATGTTTTGCAACGGTGCAATGGAAATCTGGTAATTTCCAACCTCTGCCAGAGGGACCGCTGGCGCGGCCATAGGGATCGGGACCACCATGCCATTGGGTTTCGGAGCCCTAACACATGGTTGGCAAGATTTAAATAATATGCTAACGAACAGATGTGCATTGAATACATGTAAGGACAGTTCGGTTACACATTTCACTCTCCCTTGTCGCACTGCTTGAGTAGATTTCTATGGTTTGACATTATTTGTTTGCATTTCAGATTCGACCGATGGAACGCCCAAAGGGCCGTTATAACAGCCAAGTCATGGGCATGAACGGTGTCACGTTCGTTAAATTCTTCACGATAGATCTGAGTACAGATTTTGATAGGAACTTGGCGATATGGGCATAATGACTAACGATTTTTGCCACATCGATCACTTTTGGCAATAGTAGATAACAAGTGAATAACCCAGGAATGAGTACTAATGTGACACGCACAAGAAAGGGGAAATTATGGACCGCATCTTATTGGATCCTGAGTCTGAGAGCCAAACCCTGCATCGGTTCGAACACCTTTATTAAGGTAATTTTTAATCACCGTTCGTACATCGCTTAGTTCTACATTTATATGGGTCCAAGATCTCGCCGGGCGAGTGCTTTAAAACCGTCTCGAAATTAAATTCATCAATCATATTTACACAAAAGGGTTGTATCGCACCTTGAGTCCACTCCAGCAGCGGCTCGAGCATGTGCTTCCATGGGGGCCCGGGGCTGCTTTTAGGAAGCCTTCTAATGTCAGGAAGCTTACTTTTGGCGACTTGACAACATGAATGGACTTAAATGGAATGCTGTCACTCACGGACTTCAATACAAAGGACAGGGTCAATTCATTCTTAATCAGGGCGACTAAAGGACCGGGACATGTGGAACATGAGGTTGGAAACTCACGATATGACGATCATGGGTATTTATATTGGCGTCATGACAGGATGAAAGTTTTCGATCCTAATCGGGGCGACTGAACCAGATGTCACGAACGAACTCCAGAGGTGAATGAATAATGATTCCCCGTCAATCGGAATAGTACTGAGCACTGAACCTGAGGACAGCGATTATGAAAGTGGACGTCTTCTGGGCGACCTTTCTGTGTACGGGATGTTACAATCCTTTGGTTTCAGTGAGGATCTCAAAGCGCTCGCTCATCAATCAAGGAAAAAAAAAGCCGACGGAAGCTCAATCGTTCAACCAAGCTCCTGGTAGGAATAAATCATGATCTCGCCGCGAGTCAGCACCGCTCCTCTTCCGTGAAGGTCCTTTTAGTAAATTCCCTCGAAGTGCTGGAGATCAATTGCATCGTCCAGGGGTCATTGTCCATTGTGGACGATTCGAGATGAGGACACTAACGCGCTACCCGCAACCAGATGTTCCTCTTCCGCGAGGCTTCCGCGCGTCACCATCATCCCCACTGCTGTCCGCAGCCGGGCGCTGAATCCAGGGCCCGTTGAGTAGTTCAAAGATAATCAACAATGGATTGCTGCCAAATCAAACTGCTCGCCCCGTCGTTGACCTTATTGTCTAAGGATACAGAGATGTCGGCCTGAGGCAAAGGTAGTTGAGATGCGTGGACAGACAAGGGAATTGGTGATGATGAAATTCGAGGACCTGTCAATTATTTACACACAGGTATTGTAAATTAGTTGTGGAACATGGTTGATCTGA
>JAEBUS010000015.1:23327-158223 GCA_023014475.1 Amanita pallidorosea | reverse complement strand
ATGAACCTTTTTGGAGGAACTGGGCGCTGTCGCATCCTGATGTGTTTCTCACTCCAGAGCCACTTCACCACTGGCACAAGCAGTTCTGGGATCACGATGCGAAATGGTGCATACGAGCCTTGGGCGGCCCAGAAATTGATTTTCGGTTTTCAGTTCTCCATCCATCCACAGGATATCGCCAATTTCCTGAAGGGATTGCAAAACTCAAACAGGTAACTGGCCGCGAGCACCGAGACATCGAGCGATACCTCATTGGTGTCATTGCCGATGCCATACCCCGCCCTTTCCTCCTCGCCGTCAGGGCCCTGATGGATTTCCGCTACTTGGCCCAGGCCCCCCAGATCTCCGAAGCTGGGTGCACCGAGATTGAGAACCGATCAACAACTGGCACATTCCAAAACTAGAATTATTCCAGAGTGTGGTTCCAAGCATTCGCAACTGTGGAGCACCAATCCAGTGGTCTGCAGATGTCACGGAGCGGGCGCATATCACCGAAATCAAAGTCCCCTCCCGCGCAGCAAACAGGCAAAAGTACGAGGCTCAAATTGTCCGACACCTTGACCGCGCAGAGAAGTGCCGCCGGTTTGATCTTGCAACATCATTACAAGATCCAGAGGATCAGAAAGCTGTGAACGAGGCCATGGAACTGATCGTTGGGGGTTCTGATCAAGCTGAGAGCAGCGACAGCGCTATCCACCGGCTCACAGGGTTCACACCATCCCAAGCCAACTACTTTGCCCTAGCTGCAGCCTTGAGGAAAGGCGAGATGCCTTCAGCCCCTCTCCCGCACCGCACCTTCGCCGTGGCAGATGCTGCTTTCCATCTTAGGAGAGATCCATCATACCGGCGAGTAGCAATTGAAGAAGCAGCTAGGATCTACAATTTGCCCGATCTTCCGGCGGCCTTGGTCCATTACGCCCATCGTGTTGCATCTGGTCACCTCCTCCACTCGGTTGGTGGCTGCCGGCAGCTATCCTCAAATGCTTTGCTACCCTTCGATGCGATTGATCTTTGGACAACGATGCAGATACAAGGAAAAGCATGCCACTATCCACACGATCCACTGCCTCCACAAACAATAAATGCTGCACCAGCCTCTGCATCACCCAGCTGGTACCACGGGCACCATGATCCAGTCGTAATCAGCATTGATCCCAGTTCTCAATGGCCCAGGGATGGCCTTAAAGGCAAGTTTATCGTCACCCTCACAGATCCTCAGCCTGATTCGGATTTAGGGCATATTATTGTGCAGCTGCAAGCCATCATGCGAATTGTGCCATCAATGGATACCCCATTACTGCTTCAGCAGAATCCTTTTATTGCATATGTGCGCCGATTCGATGTTATACCCCAATTCAACCAAGCGACGCAAACCACTGGAAAATTCCCTGAATCTGCCACATCGCTTTACGCCTTGCGACGGGCTTTTCGGGCTGACAATAGTCTATTGGGGGATGTAATTCCTTTGCACCAACTCCGGGGTTTGGTATCGCTGGTTCCGCGTTTCGGCGCGGAAGCTGACCACGGCTTAACAAAACAAACGCCCTCGCCTGCAGTAATGAATTTTGGTTAAATAAGTATTTTAATAAAGATATTCTATGCTCTCCAGTAGTGCATCATTCCAATGCAATGCATTTTATTGTTTCTACTTGCGCGACTGCGCGATAGAAATTAGGCCGAAGAGAGCCTAAGAGAGTTTAAAAGAGAGAGCCAAAGAGAGCCAAAGAGAGAATTGCCACTTTTGGCAAGGATATCCATGAGGTCTGCTAAAACGACTCTCTCGCTTTGGCAGCTCGCAGCCCACTCAAGATCTCCGGCAGTTGTGTTCCTTCAACTGTGCGGCACAACAATCAGCCCAGGCAGCAGCAGCTTCTGGATGTCCAACAGGTCATATTCGTGCGCACAGCGCGCCAGTTTTCTCAAGAAAAACCCCCATGAGCAGAAATCACCAAATGGGCTCAACCAGCTGCTCAAATACATTTCCGCCATAAGCTAGAGTATGTCCCGTGCGCTTTTGTCGCATGCTTTTCCTCACTCTTCTCTTTTTCGGCAGACCCCCGCAACAACCCGCCGCAATGGCCTCATCCAGCCTGCCTCCGCTCAATCATCTACCGCACAACTCTTCAGCCTGCTTCAGGCGCAAATTCAAGCTTTCAAACTTTTATCTCGGGCAGTGCTGATCCGGAACACCGCAATCCTGAACTCTGTTATTCACGACCTAGAGAAGATGTTGCAAGGCCCAGATGTGCAGTCGCGCATCATGGATCCTGCTGCCAAGGCTTCCAAATATGACACACACTCTCGAATCAGCAGACGACAAATGTCAGGCATCATCTAACGCCAATATCGAATCAGATGATCAGCAAAAGATAGATCAACGCAGGCAGTTGACTTACCCAATGGTCCGTTCTTCGAAGACAACGCCAACTCCGATAAATACTCATGCAATGCCTTCCGGCACCCATTCGCGCGTCTCAAGCGCCCAGCCGATGCTGATCCCAAGCTTTTTGCTACTCGCTTACCGAATCTCAGATCCCTACCCTCGATGCTCGCCGAATATATGGCCAAGGCATTCGAGTCGGACGTAGATTCTGACAATAAGCACTCTCGACGAAAGCCTCCTCGAGATGAAGAGGAAAGAGAGGGCGGAGAAAGAAGAGAGGGCAGAAGCGGAGGAAGACGATCCGTCGTTCAATGCGGAATTGACGCTCTCTTGTTTACCTACCTCACCGTCCACTGTTGGTTGGTGAAAGCGCCGGAAATGGTCAGGCATCGTCGGTATCAGCGCCGTTGTCGGCTTCATCAGTGTTGCCTGCTACCCCTGGTGCTACTTCTGCAGCTACAGCGATGATGACGCCCACGAGTCCCACCAAAGTCCAACACCAGCAGCAACCAATGCAAGTTTGTCAACGTATTCCACAACAGCTCCCGTTTGCACTCAGATGTGACCACCTACACCCGCACCTCAATTGCCGCTATCTCCTGCATTTGGAATGCAACAACAATCAGTTACAGTACCAACACCAGCGACCCCTTCTACTGTCCTGTTAGACCCAGCTCGGCGGCGGCAGCGGTCCCGGTCCCATTCCCAATATAATCCCCACTAGATATCACTCTTCATATCTACGTACAAAACATACCATATTCTTGTCTTAGACATAGTAAACTATAATAGACCTTTTTCGCTTGCGAAAATGCTGAAACTCGTCAAGCAATTGTCCAAGGCTCCAGCTCTCGTCGGCTCTCAGTCGCTTCAAGTACTGTTGCCAGCTCCAAAATTAATAATGCAACCCTGGAGTATTTATTGTAATATTGCGGTGCTCCTGAGAGATCAGGAGGAGAATACTGAGGTGGGTAGCATCCAGGAGCTCTGGGGAGAACCAGTCGTTCTCTAGAGCACTCGGATCAACTCATCAAAAAAGCAGTGCACTCCCATCAAAAACTGGGATTGCTGATGGAGACCGCACGACACGAGCAAATGAGTGTACGAAAACTGGTCGGAGGACGACTCACAGGGTTCAGTGGGTGTCAATGAAGGTTGCGTGCAAAGAACGCAGTTATTTAAATGGGATTTGTATGCCCCGTTTATGTGTGATGTCGCCTCTGAGAAAATGGAGCAGCCGGCCGAAGAGAATCAAAGCATTGGAATGCGGAACGTAATAAATGAATCGATACTCTGCCATGGCAGCAGTCCCACCACCATATCTATGCAATCTTATTCGTCAATGATCCACATTTTGTATACAGTTGAACATGAAAAATCTCATAATGCATAGCCTGTTACTGTGAAGGTTTAGGTTCAACAACGGGTCGATGTCAATACAAATATTCTAAAACAGGGAAGTACCTTATAAGATTTTGCCTGGCGTTCAACATATTTCCCTCGGTACCCAGCGGTTAAGCTAGAGCAGACCCACGCAATGCGACCTAGAACCAACAGTTGCGCTCGTGTGATGTTCTATTTCATCAGGTCGTTACCATAGATGGAACACTAGCAAATTTTGAAATGATGACTGGAAGGGGATATGACGAGATGCCAGGATGACCTGTGCCACATCAAACACTGTTGCCAGTTGACGTGAATAACCCAGGAACTTGAGGATGGCGCACCAGGCTTCCGATTCGTTAGAGAAAATGAGTATGTCAATTTCTCAAGGGTAACGGGTAACCCGTCGGCGGTTTCTCGCCGACATGATTGACTTCACTATAGGCGCCTCCGTCTGCCACCGCGGCCCGTAGCCCCCCTTCTATTGTAGGTCGCTGGACAGTAGTTGGAGAACCGGGTTCATTTTACATGTGGGCACGCTAGCCGACTGAATACTGAATATTGAAGTCCGTGGTGGGCAGCGGAGTGACTCATCCAACGACATCGCCTCTTGACTTCTTACCACCACCACCCCCCCGTTTTCCCACGTTACCATGGCCCCCCCAGGTCGTGGTCGCGCGGTTCCTCATGGTTCCAAGTTGTCGAAACTCTGACAGTTATTATAATAGTTACATTAGATTAGTTACATTCATTACTGACGAAAGGGGCCGGCAACCCGTCGGTCACCTAGCCGGTCGATAGGGACCGTGTGAGACATAGTACTCGTGATATCCGAGACACAGTACATAGTATATAAAGCCACATAGGATGAGGGGCATAATATCATTCTCAGAGGGCTAACCCCCCTTGCTCCGTGTGTGACTCTCTAAGTTCATCTCCACACTCGCTCCACCGTCACGGCGTACCACATCATTGCGCAAGAATTACAATAACTAATGTAATGAACATCTTATCTAATCTATATCTAATCTATATCTAATCTAATTAGATAAGATTGAATAACTATTAATTAAGTGTTTCATATTTAATCATGGGCCCCGACCCAGCACAGAGTGCTCCTTCCATATCGGACGCAGCACAAATACAGCCAGTCAAGGACCGTACTAGCGCACCTGATAACCCACCGCCTTCCGACAGTGGACAACCCGAATTCGAGCAAGAGAGTAAGGCCAGCAATGTGGAAGAAGAGACCAATCCACGAGATAGCCAGACCCCTATGCCAACCAAGACAGTCAAAAGGGTCCCTCAGACTGTCACCACACCCACAATCGATCACCAGACACTGGCAACCACCGGGCCGTACTCGCCACCGGCAACAGCTATCTGATTCATCGAGTTCAAGCTCTTCACGAAGCTTGTCTCGTTGCCAACACTCCAGTTACTCCTCAGGCAGCTCTAGTTCATCTAGATGCAGCCGTTCGTGAAGTCACAAATGACGTCGCCAACGCTCACACTCCCAAACTGATGGGCGAAAGGACCATGTCTATCATCAGCTCCTGAAAGTGTTCAAAAGGGACGCACCATTATCTGACAATACTCAGAAACCCAAACGACACATGTCGGAGAACTGACCCATACTGATCTATGGGGACCAGCCCGTATTTATATGCCAAATGGCGAGAAATACTTTATGACATTGATCGATGACTATCACGTCATTGTACTTTGTTATTACTCAAAAAAAGAAATCGGACGCACTGATGAAAATTAAAGAATACCTAGCCTTTGTTGAGAGACAACTAGGCCAGAAACCAAAAAGAATCCGTGCTGACAACGGAAAGGAATATGTCAACAGCAACCTGAAAAATTGGTGTGCTGAGCGTGGCATTATTCCTCGAGACCACTGCACCATACTCACCGCAACAAAACGGCGTCGCAGAATGTTATAACGGCACGCTAGCGGACATGATCAGAGCAATGCTCATCGCCCAGAAACTCCCAAAACACTCTGGGGAGCACGGCAAAGCATGCCACTTACCTACACAACCGGGCATTCACCCGTACTATTCCAGACTCAACACCATTCCAAAAATGGTCCGGTCATAGACCACAGGTCCAACATCTCCAAGAGTTTGGACAACCCATATCTATCCTGAATGAATCAGGTTCACGCGACAAATTAGATCCTTGTGGTGAAATACACACCTTCATTGGCTTTGAAGATGGACCCAAAGCCATCCGCTATTTTGATGCGCAGATGAGACAACTAAAAGTCTCGCGAAACTATCAATTCCTACCAACTACTTCCTACCGTCCTCACTTTGAGGGGGAGAACCTAACAGACAACGACGATGAGTCATTATGGGAATTACAAAGCAAGTCCGACGGACCGTTGAAAATACGAATCCCCAAATGGACCCGTCCTGATGATATTGGGTCAAACAGTGATAGTGACACTGATGATGATGAGGAAATACCTCCTAAGAAAAGACAAAAAGTCAATAAGGATCAGTTAACTGAATCCGAAAGACGCACCTTGCATTTGCCGAGGCTACGTCCCAAGATGCTCCAAATACCCTACGAGATGCCGAATCCACCACGGAATGGCCAGAATGGGAGAAAGCCATGAAAACGGAATTAGAGCAGTTGCAGCATATGAAAACATGGGAATTGGTAGACTTACCTCCCGGCCGAAAGGCAATCGGCAACCGATGGGTTTTCGCCAAGAAATACAATAAAGACGGCACCTTACAAAAATATAAGGCACGTCTTGTAGCCAAGGGATACTCACAAGTACCAGGCATGGACTACAAAGAAACCCTCTCACCCGTCGTACGCCTAGAAACAATCCGCCTGCTCCTAGCGCTCGCCGTAAATTATGGTTGGGACATAGCGCAAATGGACATAAAGGGCGCGTACTTGAACGGAATCCTACAAGAGGAAGTTTACATGAAACAGCCCGAAGGGTACAATGACGGCACTAATCGTGTCTGCAAGCTCATTAAGAGCTTATACGGCCTAAAACAAGCCGGACGAGAATGGAATGCCGAGTTTGACGCCAAGATGCGCGAACGAGGATTCACCCGCATACAAGTGGATATATGCGTCTACTTACGAGAGACAGAAGGCTCAGTCGAAATTGTCACTGTATGGGTAGACACTTACTCATGTTTGCAACGAGCCCAAAGATCCTAGAAGATCTACGCAAAGAAATGTATACAATCTGGGATGTCACAGACATTGGTGCACCCAAGAAAATTGTTGGAATAGAGATCGACTATGATCTCATCACCGGACGTCTAAAAATCAATCAGCCGCAGTATATTGACAACCTGCTGGCGAAATACCGGATGACAGACGCCTATACAACGGTTATCCCTATGGAACCGAATGTCAATTTAGACGACGAACCCGCAGAACCAGCTGACTCACCGATCTGAGAGCTATATCCATCTCTCGTTGGCTCATTGATGTATCTGGCCATAGCCACACGTCCAGACATTGCCTATGCAGTCCGGAAATTAGCCACATTCAACTCCAACCCCAGAAAAACCCACTGGGAAGCGGCCAAACGAGTTCTGAGATACCTGAAGGGAACAAAACACCTGGGTATCACATATCAGCGAGACCCCAACTTCCAAACGAGCAATGCCATACATGCTTACTCAGACGCGAGCCACAGCAACATAACAGACGTGAAATCTGTCAATGGATTTGTGGTTAAATGTGCTGGAGGAGCCATATCATGGGGATCATATAAACAAACCATTACCGCGCTATCGACGCTGGAAGCGGAGTATATATCCATGTCAGAGACTGCGCGAGAGCTCACTTGGTTGAGAAAATTACTCACCCAGCTGCACCTGACACAAACGGGCCCAACGTTGATGTACGGAGACAACCAGGGCGCCATAAAAGTCGCGGAAAACCCGCAGGACCATAAACGGACCAAACACATAAACACACAATACCACTTCACACGTGACAAATTCACGAGCAGAGAAATACATCTCCAATACTGCCCAACGACGGAAATGACTCTGGACATACTCACAAAGCCACTGCCGAATCAGGCCTTCAAGCCCCATATCTCCGGCTTAGGCTTGACCTAGGCTTGAGGGGGAGTGACGAAAGGGGCCAGCAACCCGTTGGTCACCTAGCCGGTCGATAGGGACCGTGCAAGACATAGTACTCGTGATATCCGAGACACAGTACATAGTATATAAAGCCACATAGGATGAGGGGCATAATATCATTCTCAGAGGGCTAACCCCCCTTGCTCCGTGTGTGACTCTCTAAGTTCATCTCCACACTTGCTCCACCGTCACGGCGTACCACATCATTGCGCGAGAATTACAATAACTAATGTAATGAACATCTTATCTAATCTATATCTAATCTATATCTAATCTAATTAGATAAGATTGAATAACTATTAATTAAGTGTTTCATATTTAATCATAAATAGCTTACATAATATTAGTCATGTGACTTATGACTCATAATTATGACTCATGATTAGTCATAATGACTCATACTTATGACTCATTTAGGAGTCACAATGACTCATGATTAGTCATAATGACTCATGTTTATGACTCATAATGACTCATACAACATCATATAGAATGAAATGATGTCATATAGAACATCATAGAAGGAATATAAATAGATGAAGACTCAGAATGACTTGTTTTAGGGACTGATATTATATAATAGGTAGATTACACTGTACTTAGGTTAGGGTTTCTGAAACATATATAAGGAGGGCGTTCTGAGTGACTATCCCCTCAGTTTTACTACAAACTACATAAGTGATAAGGCAACCTAGCTAACACAATGTAAGTATATTGAAACCTTACTTAGCTAGTGTTTGCGCTGCTGTCCTTTGTTTCAATAGGTTATGGGCCCCGGCAACTGCCTTCAAAATGCTCAAAGGGTTGGGCATTGTATTGTCTAGAAGGGTAGTAGTCTAAAGTGTATTATTAATAGTTTAAGTGTGTGATCAGATCAGCTGATAAGATCTCAAATATCGGAATTATAGATATGGCTGATGGCCCTCTATCAAGACCAATGGGATCTATAGCTGATTAGATTTGTGTGATCTGTGTTGACATTTCTCTCACACCTACAAATGAATGCTAACCCAACTATGGGATAAATAGTTGCTTAATGGTAGCAGGGATACCATTTCTGTCACACTTGTGACAGACTATCTGGGAAGATATAGATAGATTAAATATCTGGTGTCATGCATCGGAGTCATGTGTTGCTGGAAGACAATGAAATCAAAACTTTCCCAGGACTGGCAGGTCTTAAAATATGTTGTGGTTTTGTCACACCACTACCAAAAAAGACACGGATTTTGGGCCGCTTTATGCAGATAACAGGGCCGATCCCCTGTAAAGGCTTCATGCACCCCCAATTGCCTGTTACATTACTGCATATATCATAATAACCGTTTTCATTGGTTTTCTCTATTTTATTATTTAATATTCATATAAAGGTCATGCTGAGGCGAACTTTTGTCGTACACGCAGACTATTGTTGGGCAGATGAATAGCACCCCAACTAGATTAGGACGTCTGAGGATGTCACTTACACAGATACATACACAGATACATACATACATACTAGTTTGTATGCAGGGAATTTGAAGGAGCCCTGTTACGAGATTGGCATAACAACATTCATATAACCCCAATGAGTTGTTTGCATTGCCAGACAAGTCCATGACGTATTGTTTCAAAAATAGCACAGCCTGATAAGCACCTTTTTTCTCATGTATCATTTGGGAAATAAAGAATTAGGCTAATTATTTTATTTTTAGAAACAAATCAAAATGTCGCGCGTTTACCAAATCGGTCCTCTCTGCACTCAAATGTACTATCATGTCTATCTTGATGGAGCTATTGGCTACAAAAATTACATCAATCAGGGCATTTTAGCTCGGGTCCTGATTAAGAATCGAAATTTGACCAAGGAGGACATTCTTAATATCATGAACAAATATGATGCAGATGATATGGTGTCATGTGATCCATATGCTCGCCTTGCTTGCCTCGTCCATCTAGCACATTCCTGTGCCAGATATAACAATATCAAAGATACCCCTGAGATCAGGGAAATATATCCAGCAATCCGATCTTACAATCTTCCCGCACACCAAATTTCCTTTTCCCCTCATATTGACACATTTGGTTTTATTCTTGATTGTTTCCTGACTGAGGAAGTCAGGGACATCAGTGATAAACTCATATCTTAGGTGTCAAATATAGATCAGAAGATGGCATGGCCATCAGCGAGAAAGTAGATCTGATCTTGTTGGATCTGTTTGACAGGGCTGAGGAAGAAGATGGGGAAATCAAGATTGTCACACATTGAGAAAAGTTATCTGACATCCCTGGATTCCCACAACATCTCGGTCCGAAATGTCACTATATGGGTTTCAATGGCCGCCCCACTCTGAAGTATGAGTCTTTGAAGAAGACTATCAATATGACACTCTGAAGGGTTGATGACCCTTATGATCCTAAAGAGCTTTCTCAAGAATTGGCTAGGAAGAGACTAGCCAGAGAACACCCTATCCGGATTCATGACAGTGTTGTTTATCATGACAAACAAGATTATGATGAAGTCGTCTATGCAGCCAAGATGCAAAGGGAGGAGAAAGCCATCAAGAATCTAAGTCGGATCTTAGAAAAAGACAGATATATGTCTTTGGTAATCAATCTAAATCAGCTATTAAAATCAAAAGCTGATGTCTCTGTGACAGCGTACATATTCAGGGGTCATGAGAACCCCAGTCATTCAGAAGAGGGAGTTACATCACTCCCCGTACAGTCACATTCGCCCGGGGAAAAGTTTATCCCTGGTAGCAGGAGAGAGACCAGAGCAGATGCTCTGGAAAGATTCAAGCCCATCGTCCCAATTGAGGACAAAATCAGGGAGTTTGGCAAGCTCAGTTGTCAGCAAGGACAGCGTCGACTACCAGGTATAGTGCCTAGTAGTCAATATACTTGTACAAATGCGGACCAAAATGGTCCAATTATGAATTTTTTGTCACAGTCCAATGAGAATGAAAATCAGACTAAGGATAATTTTCCAATGGTTAAATCTGATGAAAAACTTCATCAAAATGAGTTTACTCACACGTCTAATTTGGATAATTTTGTATATGTTCTGATGAGATCATTGACATGTATTATCCTAAGAGTAATCCATTTTTGAAAGAAGAAGAAACCGCATTCACCATCCATAATGAAAACATTGTTCAACAATTCCCAGAGTCTCAAGGATGTATTAATAATACCCCTGAACCAACATTATTAAATACAAAAGAAATTATTGCTGGTTTAATTAAACGTCTACAAAGGATCTGTGAGAAAACAGAAAGCTGATGATACAAATCAGGATAATGGTTGGAATGATGAACACAAATCAGATGATGATGAGAAACCTTGGGGATATGAACCACATAAAGCATCTGATTGGATTGATGAAAATTCGGAAGAAATTGTTTATCCAAAAAACAATATTTCCAAACCAAGGAATCTTTGATGAAAGAAGAGGGTTCACAATTTTCAAGCTCTGTTTATCCAAAAAACAATATTTCCAAACCAAGGAATCTTTGATGAAAGAAGAGGGTTCACAATTTTCAAGCTCCACAAATCAGATGGCAGAAGAATGTTGCACCTATAAGAGAACCAAGTTCTTCATCAAATAAGAAATTCTTGAAATCAGGTTCAAGTACTGAATCAAAATCTGATAAGAATATTCAGTCTAATTTTAGCATAAAAGCGAAGGAATTAGAACTTGCATTTCCATTCTTCATAAATGTTAAATATAGGGTTCACAAACAAACACATATCATAAAACATACTAAAATCATCCTATTTGGAATAAGAATGGATTATGTTATATGGTTTTGTTTCAACCCAGATACTATAAAGAGCAAGTTTGGCCTATGTATCCTAAACTATCTGAAATTGTCTCATATCCTCAACATTGGAGAAGAAATGTTCATTTTACTTATGAATGTAGTGGCATTAATCATCTTCATTTCACTGAGAATTTCAAATCTAGACTTGCTTGGTGGACTCTAGATGAATTTGTTTCCTCTAAAAAAGATTGGCAAATTATTTTGTGGAGGAAAAGACAATAAAGAATCGCTTGAAAAATATCTTTGATCTTCAATGGTATAATGGATTATAAAAAATGGAAGGAAACTTTAATGCATACTTAGCCATGAAAGGGTATACTAATATGTAACACAGAGAAAAAGAAAACTATCCTCCTGTTTGATGAAAAATCTGGTAATCTTGAGCAAAGAACATACAGTGACTCAAAAGTGATTCAATGTTTGGTGCTTTTGTACTGTTTGTAGAATAACTCAAGAACTAAGACAAACAAGGGTAGATTATTAGGGGCTGAGTAAGAGTGGCACATCAGGGCTACATGCTGATAAAATATCATGTAATGAGGCACAGTATCCATGGAGATATGGGCACTTTGATCTGACAACTCATTGAATCACTTTTTTGAGTGTGTATGAGAAATATAAGAAATGGTTATTCTAGTACTCTGTATTACCCCTCATTGATTTTTTTTCTGCTTCCACCCTTCTAGGCATTGTTTCAATTAAGTTATGACACACCTCTGGCTCTATATCATTCCATACCCCTGCTGCTCTCTCCCAAAGTTCAAAACTCCATTTTCTGGGCACAACTATAATTTTATGTGATGCCAGAGGTGATTAAGGTTTGGAGACTGTAAGGGTTAGTTCAGAAGAGAGATATTATTCTCTTCCATCCAGTTCCTAGCCTTTCTGGAGGTCTGTTTGGGGTCATTGTCCTGCTGAAAAATGCACTCCTCATCAGCAACTCCAGATTCTTCTATGCTGGGCAGTAAGGATTGCTCAAAATGTCCACATACAGGTCAGCATCCATCCTCCCTTAACCTCAGCAAGTTTTCCAATGCTGTTCTAGCCCATACATTCCCATACCATGATATTCCCACAACCAAAATTTACCATTCCTTGGACCTCCCTCTCAATCAGCCCATCCACCACTTTCTACCTGCTTCCCATCTTTGATCTTAGTCTCATCTAACCAAATAACCCTCTTCTGATCTTCCACTGTCCACTCCTTGTGCTTCAGAGCAAATGCCAAACATTTCCTTCTGTGCATTGTGGTGAGCAGTCTTTTTCTTCTTGGTTCCAGCCTTGAATGGATGCTTCTTGAGGACATTCCTGACTGGCTGGGTGTATACTGGGCTGGGGATGATGGTGATTATGTGCCTGGTAACCTGGACAGCATTTGCAGCCTTGCCAGTGGTGATCTGTGAGGGGATGGAGCAACTGGCAGTGGTAAAGAGCTTGGAAGGACAGCCAAGATGAGGTGTTTGTCAATCAGGAAGAAGGTTTTGGAGTACTCTGGAGACAGTAGGCTGGCTAATACCAGTGTGAGAGGAAATATAGCAGGTGAAGTAGCCATGGAGGCAAGGGAAATGATGTTTTCCTTGTGAGCAGCAGAGATGGGGTGCATATCACAAGTGGGGTGCCCTGGAATGTTTGCACTGCTTACATAGTATTAATGTCAAGGTACCATCATTGTGATAACCATCCTTCATCAGTTTCAGGTCATAGCAACTGATTTATATCAGTTTCTGATGTTTCTGATGCACACTCAAATAAGTGATTCAATGAGTCATTAGATTAAAGTGCCCATATCTCCATGGATACTGTGCCTAATTACATAATCTATTTACCATCATGTAGCCCTGATGTGCTGCTCTTACTCAGCCCCTCATTAGTTACCCTTGTTTGTCTTTGCTCTTGAGTTATTCTACAAACAGTCCAAAAGCACCAAACATTGAATCACTTTTTTGAGTCACTCTATTGGGAATTAAAGTATAAATCTGTTTATGCTGAAAGACTTGATTGGGATGAAAATTCTGCAAAGACAAATGCTATTATCAAAATGACATTAGCACCTAATCTATGGTCTTATGTTAAAGATACTCCAGCTCAAACTATTGCTGAATTGGATAAAGTTTTTGGAACAACTGGAATAGCCAAATATTTCATTTTGTACAAAAACATATTCAGTTGGTCTATGAAACCAGGACAAGATCCCATTATAGCTATCTCTAAATTAATGAAAGCTGTTTCCAATTTAGGAACTGAAGATAAATACAAACTTCCAGACTTTGTATTGACATTCTTCATTTTACATGCTTTAAATCAACAATATAGTACTTTAGTTACTAATATTGTTAATAGCAATATTGACAAATTCACATCAGCAAAAATAGTTCCTAAGATTCAGAATGAATGGAATCTCATGCAATCAAAAGCAAGAACTGGCTGACACACCGTTCAAATTGCTAATATTGGATCTAATATCAACAAGTATCCAAACACTAAACCATCTTGGAATGATCAACAATCTAGTAATCAATTTCCAAACAATAGGTTTAGAGGAGGATCTTTAGAGGCAGATTCAATAATAGACGATTGTTTACACCTCATCAAAGCAATAATAGATTTGCTAATAAAGCAAATGCATCTTCTTTATCTAAAGATGATAAGAAGAAATGGAACACACAGAATTGTGATAACAAGAAGCTGAAGAATAAAGCTTTAATTGCAGAGTTGAATAAGTATAAACATGAGAATAAGAAATATTCTCATAACATTATTCACTTTACAAATAATATGACGATTGATGAACCGATTCAGACTATAGGAAATATTGAGGAAGAGATACCTGAACACACATCTAATCACAATTTATTAGATAAAATAGGTTTCCATTACATAGATACTATGTTGGCTTATCCTCCGGAATACCTCTGGGATGAAGTAGTAGATTATGAACTTTCTCCTGAAGGAACAGAGTTCAAAAGAATCTTCTTAACGCCTCAAATTCCATTTTCACCTATAGCAGAAACTGATGATAGTTCAGTTCCAGATCTTAAATCGCAATCAGACAGTAGTGAAAAACACTACAATGATGCAAATGATGATTACAACAGTGGCATTGAATATATTGATGAGAACATCAATAATAATGTCAAAAATATGGATATAACTAATCCTGAGAGTAACTCTGGAGGACCATCTGATGAGGATGATCCATTTGGGTATGTGACAAATTTAAACTATTCTAATTACTTATCTAATACTGTTTTAGTGCTTGATAATTTTATCAATGTAAATGTGTTGAACGCATCAGATCAAGCTTTGATAACAGTAGATACAATTGTGTATATAGTAATTATGAATATAGGGTTCCTAGTGAACAAATTATGCTCTTAAATAAGAATGATAAATGGGTAATTGATTCTGGAGCTACCAGACATTGTACACCATTTATAAATGACTTTATGTCATATAAGAAATTTATCACACTAGTTAAAGTTACTACTGCAGACAAAAATGCGAAAACACTCATTGAAGGCCAAGGCCAAGTATGTTTCCGACATGGAAAACATATGCTAAACTGGATTGTATGTTATATGCCAATGTTGCCATACAGAATTATCTCTGTACCACAACTGACTAGTATGAATTATGAAGTATATCACACAAAAACACAAACTATTATACACAAGGGAAACATAACGTTGACAGGATATCCTTTAGAGACTAACTCTTTAAGTTGGTTATCTACTGAGATTAAAAGACCTTTACAACATTTGTTATTAAATAATAGTTCTAAAACTATTGATTATTTTATTTGGCATCGAAGAATGGCACATCCAAGTGACAATGTGTTAAGTCATATGTTCAGAAATACTGAAAATAGTTCTAAAGTTAATAAACCACATATGAAAAGCATATGTAAATCATGTATCATGGGAAAACTTGATAATAAACCATATCATGTTTCAACTAATAGAGCAACTACCTTGCTAGAATTGATACATATGGACTTGATAGAATTACCTATTCAGTCTTACCATAAACAAAAATGGGCTTTATTGATTTTAGATGATTATTCTTCTTTTGCTTATGTAGCATTACTTCGATCTAAAGCTGATACTTTTACTGCTATTAAAGGATATATTATATATATTGAGAATCAACTCAATTTAAAAGTAAAAAGTATGTGTTCAGATTGAGGGGGAGAGTTTGTAAATCAAAAGCTAAATAACTATTTTCAAGAAAAAGGTATTAAACATGAACTAAGTGCTCCACATGTTCATCAACAAAATGGTAGAGCTGAACAATTAAATGAAACCATTCTAAAGAAAGCACATACACTTTTATTAGAATCTGGTTGTCCTAAATCATGGTGGTCATTTGCATTTGATACTGCAGTCCACATATATAATCGTACACCATTAAGAAGAACAAAATGGAAAACACCTTATGAAAATATGATGAACAAAAACCTAACATGTCAAACTTCAGGATATTTGGATGTCTAGCATATGTCTATATAGTAAAAAAGAAAGAAAGAATAAATTATCACCAAGAGCTGAACCAATGATATTCATTGGATATGAAAGCAAATCATATAAGTTCATGAATGATAAAAATACTATAGTCATTGCTACACATGCCATCTTTGACGAAAACATATTTCCCAAATTAACAAAAGATAAACTTATTCATAAAGATATACCCACATCTTTAGATCTTAAAACAATTCCATCAAAAAAGAATTATTATAATCATGACACTACAATCAATGATAAAAGGAAATCATTTCATGATTCAAATAATTTAGATGATGATGATTTGTCAGATTCAGATGATCATAAGTCTAATAAGGAATTGGACAATCATCTACATGACAGTAATTCTTCATATCCTAAGAAAATAACTTCTGTAGAAACAAATAAATCAGATGTTAAATCAGATTTAAATCCAATGCCTAGATTTGAAAAGAAAATCTTATTACTGGAGATAATAAAGAAACCTTCTATACCAGATATTGATCTAGATAAGATGGTTACTATGGATACAAAATTAGATTCAGAATCTGATGATTTAGAATTTGATAATGAAGCTTGGCTAAAGAAAGTACAAGCAAAAAGAGATAAATTTCTCTTATCAAAAGCAGCATCAAAATTTAATGATCAAGAAAACAGAAGAAAAGGAATACCTGTTGTATACAGAGATCTTATCAAGATAAAAGATAAGGATCCTCAATCATATTCAAAATGGGTAACTGCTATGGAAGAAGAAATTAAATCTATACAGAATAGAAATGTTTGGGAATTAGTTAACAGACCTAAAGACAGGAAACCTATTGGATGTAGATGGGTTTACACCATAAAGCAATCAGATAATAGATATAAAGCGCGATTGGTTGCTCAAGGTTTTTCACAAGTACCAGGAATAGACTTTGGAGCCACATTTAGCCCGGTTTCAAGATTTGAGACTGTCAGAATCTTACTAGCATTAGCAGCTTTAGAGGGTTGGGTACTCAAAGCACTAGATGTTAAAACTGCTTTTCTATACGGCCAATTAGAAGAGGAGATATATATGGAACAACTGGAAGGTTTCAAAACCAAAGATACTAATAAAGTATATAAGCTGAGAAAAGCTTTATATGGTTTGAAACAAGCATCTTTAGCTTGGAATATACAAGCACATAACAGTATAACTAAACTAGGGTTTAGAAGATTATATGCTGATACAGGAATATATGTCTACAGAAACAACAAAGACATTGTTGTTATCATCTTATATGTTGATGACATAATATTCATGGGCAATAATGAGTGAATATTTAGGAATGAATATTGTGATAGACACAAATAAACGTACTGTCACAATTGATCAAGCCAAATATGCAAAAAAGATTGTTGAAAGATTTGGTTTAATAAATGCAAAACCAGTTAATACTCCTTTACCAGCTGGTTATGTACCAAATAAACAAATAGAAGGCAAAGCTACACCTGAAATGATCACATACTATCAACAGTTGATAGGATCATTATTATTTCTAGCAATGTGTACTAGATTAGATATCGTTTATGCTATGATATTAATGTCACAATTTGTGAGTAATCCTACAATGGATCACATTAATAAAGCATTACATATAATCAAATATGTTGGAAGCACATTAGATTCTTGTATAAAATATGATGGTCATGATGCTTATGGTTTAATTGTATATGCTGATGCTGATTGGGCTTCAAATCCAATTGATAGGAAGTCAACAACTGGTATGGTTGTAAAATTAGCAGGAGCACCAGTATACTGGAAATCAGCTAAACAAAAAACAATAGCATTATCTTCAACAGAAGCTGAATACATGGCTGCATCAGACGCATGCAGACAGATATCATGGTTAAAGAATTTGTTCAATGAACTTGGATATGATATACAATCCATTCCTTTAATAATGGATAATCAAGCAGCTATTTACATGGCTTCTAATCCAGCTCAAGAACAAAGAACGAAACACATGGATGTAAGATATCATTATATCAGACAATGCGTGAAAGAAGATTTAGTTGATCTCTAATTATATAAAAACTGAAGATCAAGCAGCTGATATCTTAACCAAGAACCTTATGTTGAATAAGCATAATAAAATGCTTGAGTTATGTGGTATACATAATTGATAAAATATTCAACAAGGGGAGTGTCGAAACTCTGACAGTTATTATAATAGTTACATTAGATTACTTACATTCATTACAATAACTAATGTAATGAACATCTTATCTAATCTATATCTAATCTATATCTAATCTAATTAGATAAGATTGAATAACTATTAATTAAGTGTTTCATATTTAATCATAAATAGCTTACATAATATTAGTCATGTCACTTATGACTCATAATTATTACTCACAGTTATGACTCATTTAGGAGTCACAATGACTCATGATTATGACTCATAATGACTCATACAACATCATATAGAATGAAATGATGTCATATAGAACATCATAGAAGGAATATAAATAGATGAAGACTCAGAATGACTTGTTTTAGGGACCAATATTATATAATAGGTAGATTACACTGTACTTAGGTTAGGGTTTCTGAAACATATATAAGGAGGGCGTTCTGAGCGACTATCCCCTCAGTTTTACTACAAACTACATAAGTGATAAGGCAACCTAGCTAAACAATGTAAGTATATTGAAACCTTACTTAGCTAGTGTATGTGCTGCTGTCCTTTGTTTCAATACAAGTTGCCTCACGCTGATCCTGACCTCGTAGCGCAGAATGACCTTCGCCAAGCTGCCACCCTAGTTAAGAAGGGGAACCCCCGATTCTGGAGTGGTTGGCACAGCTGGGCCTTTCTGTACCTGGTTTGGATTTGTTGTTGTTGCCGGGGCTATTGGATGCTTACATTGACTCACCTCATGTTCCCCCCTCTGCATCGAGGTGGGAACGCATGGCTGCTGCCACCTCCCTCAGGGACCTTGAGGAGGAAGAGGAGGATGACAGCAATGACCCCACCCTTGACCCTGATGAAATGGTCACCATGTGTAACATGGTCATGGAGTACCTCCAGGAGCTCTTCGTGTCCCCGGATTGCATTCCCCTTTGTGGTATGGTTCCTCTTTGCACGGCGCTGAGTCTCCTGCAAGACCAGCTCGAGCCCCCTCCAGCTGTGCAAACTGGCCCTACTGGCACCCCCGGACATGGATTAGGTGCCCCAGGTCCTCCTCACAGGACCCCGTTTCTCTCGGCCTGGCGGGACAATTTTTTTCCTCCCTCTGGCCCAGTTCCCCCTTTGACCCCGGGTGGTCTTCAGGTCCCACCCCCCGTCACCCCTGCCCAGTTGGGCACACCTGCTCTGGCACAGTCGCAACCTGCCCCTTTCCCCCCGGTCACTCCAGCCTGCCGTCTCCCTGCCTCCACCCCGGCCCGTCCCTCCCCAGGCCGCCCCCCTTCTTCCTATGCAGCTGACGCTGCTTGCCCTCCTCCTGGCCGTCCTTCCAGGATGGCTCCAGCTGCCCCCCCTGTGGTTCCCCCAGCTGCCCCCCCTGTCACTGTCTCAGGCACCACAAGGCGTGTCCACTCTTGCCTCTCGCAGGGCACAAAGCTCACGAAGGTAGTTCTCCGCCCCGCAGGTGGAGCCGATGCTCCCTGACCTGCTGCCTCTGCTGTTGCTGCCTACATTATGCTCAGGACCTCCAATTTGTTGGTCTCAGCAGCTTGGACCCTCCGTGGGGATTTTGAGGCCGTGCTCAAATCCCGCACAACCGAAGACGATGTTGCTGCCGTTAAGGCAGGTCTTCAAGCCCAAATCCCTGGCGACCCCGTCCGGCTTGGGCGCCCCACTACCTCGACCATTAAGTTTGTCCACGTCCTGACAGCTTGTCCAGACGGCTCTATCAACTCCCCTGCGGATTTGCGGTGGGCCGAATCCGGTTTGCATTGCCCCCAGCTTTTGTCTTCCCCAAGTCCATTGGGTCTGGCCCCCCTTTGTCAGCAACCGTTTGCTGCTCAATCCATGACGACCATGCAGGATCTTGTGCACATCGTCTCTTGCAGACTGATGTCTCCTTTGCAGGAACAGTCCGCCATGCTCAGCCATGGTCAGTCGAGTGTGCCATCCCACAATGCAGGATCTGCCTCTGCTGGGGGCACACCTCTCACAGGTGTGTCTCTCGTTTACCGTGGTGTGCTTTCTGCATGCACTCCCATCCTTCTGCTGCCCACACCACTGCTACTGAGCTGGATAGCTCACTGGTCACCCTGAAGTGCATCAACTGTGATGGACCCCACTCCTCTGTCGACCATAACTGCCCTTATTACAGGGCCTGCTTCCAGAAGTCGGTGCTGGACTCATTGGAGTCTGCCCGCATACAACGAGTCAAGGACCATAGGACGGAATGTCAATGCCTGCATGCATCTACAGCACGCCCTTCCTGCCAACAGCGAGCCTCCCGGCAGTCAGCCCTGCTGACTATCACTATCCCGCCCTGTCCCACCCCTGCTATCAGGACTACCCTTGGCGTGACACCTTAGGGCCCCAACAGAAGACTTAGGAGAGGAGATGAGGGTAGGAAGAAACCCGAGAGAACTCGACTGAGGACTCTGGGTGTTACTTGCTCAGTTTATATACTACAAGGGTGGTCTGTGCACCACTCTAATAATAGTAACTACGCTGAGTAAGTATGAGTAAAAGATATAACATAATCGGGCCCCGCTGCTGCGCATTGGTAAGCCTGAGTCATAGTCCATGAGTCATCGGTCCGGTAGTCCGTAATCTAATCTAATCGTTATCTAATCTAATCTTAGCGCTGACTAGATAAGATAGACGCCAACCTGACTAAGATGTTTGGCTACAGCTTTTGTAAAATACAAGAAAAAGAATAAAAATGTCTTAGAGATTTTGACTGTTGAGAACAGGTCATGACACCTGCCCCTGCGGAGGTGACTTCCTAAATGCATAAGTGTTCCATGGTCAGACTGCAGTGCAGTCCTGTAGTATAGAGTAGTAGCGTCTTCTCTCCCCCTGTAGTAGGTATGGCCCCTCCCAGCCCGCCATGGGCAAATATATCTATTCAAAGAAGACTCATCCAACGAGGAGTGACGATAGAATCGCTGGTGAGCTTCTTGCGCTCTGGTCGAGGTACGCCCGGGCATGCTCATTCAGATTGCTAAGCATACTGCGCTGACATGGGATGTGAGTTTGAGTTTTCGTATTCTGGCAGTAGAGTGTGTCATTCAAGCTTTAGTTGAGGATCTGCTCTGATCATGATGCATGATTTACAAGGAAGATCAAACAAGTTGAAAAGCCACTGCTTCAGGACCCTCGTCAACATGCACCATGTAAGAAATTTGTTCCTAATCTGCAGTAATATGCTGGAATACGAAAGACTTCACACTCTACTTCATCTTCATTGAAGGACACAAAAGTCTCCCTCTGAAGCAGTTGTGGACGTCGTTGATATTAGATAAGCTCTGTCTCCTGGATCAAAACATGAGGTGGTTCATGGCCTCTTCCAACTTGAATGCATGAGCAGTGAGGGTGGCAGGATAATCAGATGGCACAGGTTCAGATGAGACGTGAATAGCTGGAGTGGGACTTAGGGAAAACATAAGGATTGTTTGCTTAAGAAGGCTTAATAGGCATGTACGCTAGATCAGAACACAAGCACATACTCAAGTTCCACTTTGCAACGAATGAATTGAGAATAAACGTGTTCTGTGTTCAGACATTTTGTTCATCAAGAGCCAGCAGAGAAAGTATGCAGCATATACCACATGAACGTGGCTACAGTAGATTAGCACTATTACTCCATTGAACTTTTATGCCAGATACTCAAGCATAGTTCTGCATTCCTTCTTGAGCACCTTCTCTGACTCTTCAAAGTAATAGTCAAATTTGCCACGGGTGTGGCATGAAGCCCCTTGAGTTCAACAAGTTTGCTTTGTATTCTTGCTGTGCCTTAGTAGTTCCTTCTTTTTCTCTATGCAAGATGGCTGACTGTTCTTCGCAGGTCCTTTCATATTGATAGAGGTTTTGGGTTGGCAACAATAGCCTGCTCTGCGACTGTAAGCTTTTTCGGCATTGCAATGTTGGTCAAACATACAATTTAACTTCTGGGATCAAATACTTCACAACATCCGCTCCAACGAGCGTTGCAAGACCTGTCCTGCTCTCTTACAGATTTCCCTGCCCACCCACATTGTTTTCACGGTGTGTGTCCCCAAATTGCCTGTGGTATCAGGACTACCCTCGCCGTGACGGCTTAGGGCCCCAACAATAGACTTAGGAGTAGAGGAGATGAGAGTAGGGATGAAACCCGAGAGAACTCGACTGAGGACTCTGGGTGCTACTTTGCTCAGTTTATATACTACAAAGGTGGTCTGTGCACCACTCTAATAATAGTAGCTACGCTGAGTAAGTATGAGTAAAAGAGCTAACATAATCGGCCCCCATTGCTGCGCATTGGTAAGCCTGAGTCATAGTACATGAGTCATCAGTCCGGTAGTCCGTAATCTAATCTAATTATCTAATCTAATCTTAGCGCTGACTAGATAAGATAGACGCCAACCTGACTAAGATGTTTGGCTACAGCTTTTGTAAAATACAAGAAAAAGAATAAAAATGTCTTAGAGATTTTGACCGTTGAGAACAGGTCATGACATGTGGTATATTCTAGCGATTCTCTGTTGTCATCGTTTTCACCAGTTAACCCTAATCTGCAAACTCTTGTGACCAAGTTGGCTCTGAACTGGCTCTGAACCAACAAGTTTACAACCTCAAACAGGAACTCATGGTTGTTGTCCTTGTGCAAGTGTTGGTTTTTTTTAAAGCTTTCATCATTGCTCGAATTGAGTATCTTCTATCGATATCGATGGAACATCTGAGAAGCAAAGTGTTTGACCATCCACTGATACCGATTCCATGTCCGTTATTGGTGACTCCAAATCATTCCTCACAAGTGGAGTGTTGGCTGCAGGGCATCAAAACTCCTTAGGAGCCAAGCACTCCCTTCCAAATCTCATATAAAACAGGTGCAAATAGGATGAGACGTTGAGCTTGGCACCAGGTTCACAGCCGCACAAGGTTGGGACCGTCCAAGTCAAGGAACACTGATTTTGAGCTTGTGACATCCAGCATCTCCTTCTTCTCGAACAAGGATAGCGAGGATTGGGGGGACAGAATGGTTATTGAGCCAGAAATAATCCGCTGACAACAAACCATGGAGCACCCACGGGCAATACAAATGTTGAACGGTATGTAGCTCACAATTAATCTGCAAATGTGCCTTGTGAGTGGCAAGACTTGGGGTAGAGACAATAAACACTTCTCACCGCAGTGGCACTGCATCCACCAGCGTGCCATTCAGAAAACCTTGTACAGTGGATCCAACCCGTTCATGCCCAAGGCAGTTTTACACTCCATCAACAAATTGTCATAGTATACCATCAACACCATGAATGCTAGCTTTGAAGATCTTTTCGAGCTGCCTGCGTAGTGCACCACCATGCTTCCCATTGCGTACATAAGTACGTGGGGCTCTTGCGCCAAACGTCATATCCAGGGCAGCGACAGCAGAACAATCAGACGACAAATTTGCATCCTACAGACCAGGCCTTATGTGGTCACTGAGCATTCCAGTGTTGATGACAAAGGACATGAGCGCCTGAATGGTGCCGTCTGTACTGCATAATGTGCGTTAGTCTGCATACAAATGAATGGCAAGCCATCAACACAACATACTTGTCGAACCCTGTTTTCCAACGATTGAGGACCACGGACAACATCACCGCAACACTCACATTGGTTGTGGACACCCATCTCACAAAGGTCTTCCAGTAATAAAGTAAGACGAGACTCAGATGGGACATATGGAGCAACAAGTCATCAGTTTTGGCTGGGCTGGTTCGAGGTCATGTTGATTACATCAGCACCTTATCCTGTCTGAGAACTTACTATTGTTGGGTAGGTGTTTGAAAATTTTTGAAAATCTGTCTTGGACTTGTACTTCCCAGTCAAGTTAGGCCCCCGGATTTCTGTCAGAGCTAGATATGGTACTATTGTATCTGATCATGCAAGAAAATGAATATATATACAATGGAGATACCCTTGCCGACATCGCAAATTGCGAAAGGTGGGTGTTTGAAAATGAAATAGTCACATCAGTCACATTCCCTGACCAGCCAATTCAGTTCCCGCTCAGCATTTACGACACTCAACAATGTGCTTCATATGCACTTGATGCAATACAACATGAATAAGAGAAACTGTGTAAGAATTACTGGTGGTGTGAAGGGTAAGCATTAACATTGTAATAGGATGGAATAGTGTGGGCTGTCAGCATTGGCTGATTCAGTCCTGCATGATTATTGATGGTAAACTGATGATTCTCTGATAAACGACTGTGCTGATAACTTGGTGGCAGCATTCCATTGGTGATATGATGAAGCTGCCGCAAGGGCATAGAGGTGCCAGTAGCGAGATCGGTAGAGGGAGCATGTGCTTGACGAATCTGTCGAGAAAGGCGAGGGAAGAGGCCAATGTAACAAGGACTGGTGCGTTGTTCTTCATTCTCCTCAAAATAAGCATTGATTCTGGATTTGAGATCCTCCACCCTACCCTTGATTTCCAGCCCAAGAGTGTACACAATATCTTGAAGTTCGACCTTCTTTTGACCGTTCAATGAGCCAACAAAAGGCTCATTCAGATCCCTCTCCTTGCGCCACCACTGCCGTTCCTCTTCTTCGGCCTGTTTCTCATCCATCCTTGCTTGCTTGCGTGCTGCTTTGGCCTCTGCTTCAGCTGCCTCTCTCACACACTGTGCCAGCCCTTCCTCTGAATTGAGCCACCTTGCATCTGTATTCAGCTTCCTTCTCTTCGTCTTGGAGGCTTTACCATTCAAACGGTGCTTGAGGCTGCACACCTGATTAAATGCCATGACAGCATGGGCAGCAAGCTCTTCATTTTCATGGCACAACACTTTAACTTCGCCCTCCAGCGCCTGAATATAAGCTTCAGTATCTCGGCCACAATGAGTGGGTTTGGGAGCTTTAGAATAGAATCAGGATGGTGGGATGGAAGAATCGAGTGCTGGTAAGGCTGATGCCACTGGGCGCATCAGCGTCATTGATGGTGTTGACTGGTGAGTTCTGCCTCCATCTACATTACCCCGAGTGCCCTCATCATTGTCAGAATTGGGCTCAGGATCATCATCTGACCAAGACTGGTGCCCCGGCCATTCCCCATTGACATGAACTGGAAAACTGTCAGGAACGTCCCGTGCAGTGGTTGAGGCGTCATTATTGGGGGCAAAGTCCATATCAGTAAAGATATTATGGCCGATTGGCCAAATACCACACTTTTGGAATGCAGCTCAAATAGTAGTGCCCTTGAAACTGTGCTGTCGCACATCACTGTAATGTTTGACAAACTGATCTCAAGGAATCTCTTCCAGATGCTCATCCATGTAGTCATTGCATCGCTCAATCCATGCATGTGCAAATGGACCAAAGACCCCAACATCAAGAGGCTGGAGCTTGTGGGTGGTATGCGGGGGGAGTGAGAAGAGAATAATATTATGTTCTTTTGCAAGACAAAGGAGCTTGTACCGTTCATGGGATCCATGGCCATCATAGATGAGGAGAATAGGTTTATAAGATGTGTTTCTTGCCTCGGCTTGGGGGATAAAATTATCTTTGAACCATTCAAAGCAGTGGAAGTCACTTGTCCACCTGTTGTCGGAAAGACCAATTCTGGAATGAGGTGAGCTCAGAAATAATGAGTAAGCCAAAACATACGATATCTTTGGATCAACTTCAAACCATCCCCATTCATACTGATGTTTGCCTTCAAATATAATTCTGGGGGCAATACATCCCCCATCAGCTGCAATACATTCCACAATTGTGACAAGTTCCAAATTTGCACTACAAAGTTTGTATTTTGGACGCTTTGTACGAGGAGCAAGATATTTCTGAGCCTGAGCCTTGCGACCACCTCCACATTGGACACCTTTCTCATCCATATTATAGATATTCTCCAGGGGGATATCATACTTCTCGATGATCACTTTGAGGAACTCATCACCCGACATGCCAATCAGGTGGGTACAGGGACCATAATCAATCAACAAACAGCTGAGACATGACATGATGTGATGCATTCATCATACTATCCCTTATTCTGGGTTTGAAAGTGGGTGGGTGTTTGAAAACTCGATATTGGGCATTGTTCCCTTGACCTCAGACCTCAGAATTCTTGGAATGAGTGCCCATAGCATCTATTAGTATAGTCATACATTTTATTTGAAGGAAGTCGGCCAAAGTTTGGTGAAATTACAGGAATACTACGCAAAAAATCTACTGATCGATGGTTGATGTAGGAGGGTGGGGCAATGGTTGACCGAGGGCGGGGCAATGGTTGATGTAGGAGGGCGACGTGGTGTTTGCGAGGGCGAGGCAGTGTTTGCAATGGTGAGGCGGTGTTTGTGAGGTCGTGACGGTGGGGCAACAGTTGACATAGGAGGGCGAGGGCGAGGCGACATGGTGTTTGTGAGGGCGAGGCGGCATCAGGTGGCAGTGGTGTGCAGTGGTGGCGAGGGTGGGGCGATGGTTGATGTAGGAGGGCGACATGGGCATGGCAGTGTTTGCGAGGGGGAGGTGGCGTTTGCGAGGTCATGATGGTGGGGGAGGTGTTTTCGAAACCCAAACATGAGGAAGGTGTGACAAAAAGGAGAAAGTACTTACACAGCGAGAGCGCCCCCGCTTGTTTCAGCTCTAGAGGCCACCTCGTCTTCACGAGTATGGGCAGCAGAGGTTTTTCTGCAAAATGAGTGAGTTTGTTAGATAAAGAAAGAAAGCCATGCACTGTATACCCTTGCCCTTTGATGCGACAGGGATCTCCTCTTCATCTGCATCCTTCTGCTGCTTCTTTGCGGCTCTCTTCTTGGCCGATTGGTCGGATGCTGCTGATATGGCCCGTTTCCTACCACTCCTTGACTTGGGTGGCGATACGGTGGTGGTGGTGGGCTGTGACCAGGTACAAGTCATGGTGACGACAGTGGGATTGAGCAAGGGTGTGACCTGTCATGGTGACTGTTATGTGAGGAGGCTATGTGGAGTCCACATGGAATATTCCACATGGCCGTTCTGCGGAAATTCCACCTTCCACGCACATTCCACACAGAATGGATGTGGAATGGACATGGAGCCACACTGCCAAACACAGCACAAAGGTCAAATGCACGGAATGGTGTGGATTCCACACAGATTCCGCATGGTATTGGGGGGGGAGTGTAAAGTACTCGTCATATGTTGCACCACTGTGTTGTTACAGCTCTCTTTTTGTTTCGTCTCCATGTCTTGGTGGATTGTTTCATACTCATCATTACTGCGCATTTGTACAGCTTCAGACACTATCTCCTTTTTGTAGCTACTTTCATATTTCCTTTCTAAGGTAGCTACATCCTTGTTCCTTTTATGGTTTCCTTTGTTCTCTAAAATGTATATAAGACCCATGTATCGTAGAGTAACCTCAGTTCCAACTTAGACGAGTTTTGCTCTCAATCCCGATCAAACTCAATGCCCTTCTTCTCATCATTCTCAAAAGACCTTTGTCATCGTTTGACTTAGCATCTAGACTCTTTGTCCAGTGGCTGGGAGCGGACCAAGACTCTGCTTGTCGCTGTTGACTTAGAACAAACCACGACGAGGGCATCGTCTGTAACACAAGTTGGAACTCAGGAATTGCTCAGTGCTTCATCACTAGCTAAGACATCATTGAGACCCAAACCTCTCAGATCAGACCGCCAAACGACTCTGTTTGTTACAGGCAAAAATACTACCTTGGATGAAGGGAAGTCTGTCCTTCTACAACAAACAAAGGCCTGGTACTACATTTTGACCACTAAGATAAGGAACCAGTGAGTCCCAGAAAGTTTCTTTGAAGGAGAATACAGAGAAGGAAACCCTGACAAAGAACTACCAGCAGAAACTTGGATTATTTGGTATAACAAAGAAAACAACTTGGATAGCCGATTATTCTTTCCACCAAACAAAGAACCAGAGCTCACTTGGTGGCACAAATTTTGAGATACTGAAGAACTAACCAATGGAGTCTTCTCTGCACTCAAGGAATCCACTCTTGCCAAGTGGAACGGATACAAGGAACAACAACAGATCAAACTGGATCTAGATCTTGACAATGAACCAAAACAAGGAGAAAGCTCAAAACAAGCAACAGAACCAAAACAGGAACCTGAAACCGAAATGAAAAAGAACATGGCAGATGAAAAAGAAACATCCCCGAAAGGAATAAAGGGAATCTCCATTGAGAAATTCAAAGGACAATGGTCCAAAGCGAAACATTTCATCTATGCATTTGATGATACCTTCAATCTGGATGAGGAACGATTTACCACTGCCAAGAAGAAGATCAAATATGTCTTCCTACATTTAGGAGAGGAATTAGATGATTGGAAATCTAATATCCAAGAGGAATTGGACGAGGCAATAGCAGACAAAGGAAAGAAAAAGGAAGAAGGAACAGCGCTCTCTTGGGATAGCTATAACGGTTTCAAAAAGCGATTCTTAGCCGATTTGGGAGAGTCAGACACTGCAGCTAGAACCCTGAACGATCTTGATAAAGTCAAAGTGGGCGGAGATATTGATATCCCCACTTATATTCAGAAATTCCGATCACTTATTCAGTCAACCAGAATCACAGGGTTCATGGCGCAGCAAATCTATTTCTGTAAAGGACTCCCAGCATCAGTTGCAGAAAAGATCATCAAAAACCCCACAGTTGTCAATATGGAAACAGCCTATGATGCTGTGGAACGATTACACAATGCTTGGGAGACTCTGAAACTGATGAACTGATCCTCTGGATCAGGAAGCATGGAGAAGCATTTCAGATTTAACTGAAACATGAGGAACTCAGCATCAGGATTAAAAGGAATTAATGCTGTAACTACTGGATCCCTTTCAGATGCCCAAAAGGAGGAATATTGGAAAACTGGCAAGTGTTTCCAATGTGGAACTCAGGGACACATATCCAGGGATTGCCCAAACAAAGGGAACATCCAAACGACACCCAACAAGCCGTCCCCTCCACAGAATCACACCATTAGAGCTATAGAGGAATCAACCTTAGAGGAATCAACTGCCCAACACATTAGGGCATTATTGAAAGCACTCCCAGACGAGGAGCGTGAGAATACCCTCCAAGAAATTGAAACAGAGGGTTTTTAAGAAGGAGACGCCAGAAAGCAGTTGACGTCTCCCATAAAGTTGAACAGTTAGCACTCGATTCTGTAATCGTACAATCCAATAATAATAAATGGATTTCAATCACTGTGCAAACGAACGATAAACCCGCTGAAATATCCACCCTCATTGATTGTGGAGCTGAAGGAAACTTCATTGACAAACACATATCAAAAAATTGGCCAAAAGAAGAATTAAAACAACCGATTAAAGACAAAAATGCCAATGGAACTATTAACCAAAATGGCATGATCACGCATTGAACTCATCTTACCTATTCAATCAATGGGGAACCACATGACAATTGGTTATGGATCACGAACTTAGGAGATCAATAAATCATCTTTGGGATACCATGGCTAGAAAAAAGCATAACCCAACTATTAATTGGCGAAAGAAAACTTTCCAAATGGACGATGATTTAGAGGATGACAAACCTATTTGGCGCATGGCACTAGATACTCAACAATGGGGAGAAGACAAATATTGGATAAGAGTAAAAACATCTGCGTCACAAGCATTTGAACACCAAGCAAAACGTGATGAAACGCCAACTGTCTTGCCACCTGAATACATCCCCTGGCAGTCTACCTTTGAGAAGAAAGCATCAGAGCATTTCCCATCATCACGTCCATGGGACCATGTGATCAAAATTAAAACTGGATTTACACCAAAAGTTAGCATAATCTACCCGCTATCACTAAAAGAACAGTCAACACTCGATGAATGGATTAAAGAACAATTAGACAAAGGATATATTTGACCATCCAAATTGCCACAAGCATCACCATTCCTCTTTGTTTCTAAGAAAGAAAGCGGCGCTCTTAGACCTTGCCAGGACTATCGTTACCTTAATGAATGGACAATAAAAATGCTTATCCATTACCCCTAGTCTCAGATCTAATGACAAAATTAGAAGGTGCAAATTACTTCACTAAACTTGATTTGCGCTGGGGATATAACAACGTTTGAATTAAAGAAGGCAATGAATGGAAAACTGCCTTCATTACAAATCATGGTTTATATGAACCAACAGTAATGTTCTTCGGCCTTTGCAATTCACCCTCGACGTTCCAGACCATGATGAACAAATACTTCCAGGATATGATTAACAAGGGATGGCTCATTATCTATATGGATGATATTCTGATCTGTGGGAAAATGAAAGAGGAAATACAGAAACAAACCAAACGAGTCTCGGAGCGCTTACAGGAAAAAGACCTATTTCTGAAGTTAGAAAAGTGCAAATTTTGCATTCAAGAGGTTGAATTCCCAGGCATGGTCGTTACACCTGGTCATATTCAGATGGATCCTGTAAAACTCGCTGGTATCAGAGATTGGCCAATCCCCACAACAGTCAAACAAGTTAGATCTTTCCTTGGATTTGGAAATTTCTATAGACAATTCATCAGCAACTTTGCTGCTATAGCAAAACCTTTGACGGACTTAACAAAGAAAGGGCTAGTCTTCAATTGGACACCTGATTGTCAGGCTGCATTCAACGAACTGAAAAACAAATTTTTGTCCATGCCCATCCTACGCATGCCAGACCCCATTAGACCATTTATTCTGCAGATGGATGCTTCTAACAAAGCCACTGGAGCAGTACTGAAACAGGCTGATGCTTCCGGATCCCTCCACCCCTGCGGTTTTATATCACACACATTAACCATGACAGAACAAAATTATCAGATCTATGACCGAGAACTATTGGCAATTATCAAATTATCAAAGGGCTGCAGGCATGGCAACATCTATTACATGGATCGCCACACCCTATTATAGTCCACTGCAATCACAAGAACCTTTTGTTCTATAGAACTCCACAACAGTTAACACCTCGACAAGCTCAATGGTCTATGATGCTATCAGAGTTCAATTTGAAAATTGAGCATGTACCCGGAGCAAAAATGTTTGAAGTGGATGCATTATCCAACCGACCTGATCATATGAAAGATGATGATACTCCGGATGATGTTATCATGCTACCTAATAACAAGTTTATTTGCCTTATCGCTACAGATCTCGCTCAGAAAATTCGAGATGCTACGTCACTTGACAGCTTTGGAAAGACCATTATCGAAGTCATAGAATTGCAATGCACCCCACCTATTAAATCTAAACTCCAGGATTGGGCGTTCATTGACGGAATCATCTGATACATTGACAGAGCAGATGTCCCTGATCTCGGAATGCTCCACACCAGTATTATCAAAACAGTCCATGAGTCACCTACTTCTGGGCACCCTGGACGTTTGAAAACTTTAGAACTATTACAACAAGATTACTGGTGGCCAGGAATGTATAAACACGTCAAGGAATGGATTACAGGCTGCACTATGTGTCAGAAAATGAAGGTGAATACTCACCCCAACACTCCGGCCCTCCTACCAATTGGGTCTAAAGCGACTCAACCATTTCAACAAGTTACAATGGATTTCATCACCAATCTTCCTCTTTCCGATGAATTTGACTCGATTTTGGTCACAGTGGACCATGGTCTTACAAAGGGGGTAATTCTTACTCCTTGCAAGAAAACCATCAACGCATTAGGAACAGCAAATCTCTACATCTCTGAAATATTCAAATGCTTTGGCCTACCTGACGTACTCATCTCAGATTGAAGACCGCAAGTCTCAGCTAGAGTCTTCCAGGAAATCAGAAAAACGTTAGGAATTGAACATAGGATGAGCACTGCCTATCATCCACAGACTGACGGAGAAATGGAACGAGTTAATCAAGAACTAGAAGTATATCTTCGAATATTTTGCACAAACAAAAACCATACTTGGAAACAACTGCTACCAATCGCTGAATTTGCTCATAATAACTGTCATCATGACTCAGTCAAGGCATCGCCATTCCAGCTCATGTACAGAACAAACCCTGTTGCATTACCTACTGCAGCACAGAAAATGACAGCACCAGCGGCAGAGGAACAACTACAGATATTACGAAAAGCTAGGGAAGAGGTGCTTGCTGCACATGAATTAGCCAGACAAATGGTTGCCAGACGAATTAGAGACAAGTCAATCAAATTCGAAATAGGAGACAAAGTCTGGCTCAAAAACAGAAACCTTAATATTCCATACCAATCCAGAAAACTAGCGCCGAAACAAGAAGGACCCTTCCCTATTGAACAGGTACTAGGACCAGTAACATATAGGCTCAAACTTCCGAAACAATGGCACATTCATCTAGTCTTTCACACATCACTCCTTATGCCATATAGGGAAACTGAAACACATGGACCGAACTACACAGCTCCACCTCCTGATCTCGTAAATGGACAAGCGGAGTTCGAAGTCGAAGCAATTCTTGCACACCGGAAACACAGAGCAGGATATCAATATTTGGTCAAATGGAAAAACTATGGTCCGAATGACAATTCCTGGGAACCAGAACGCAATTTAGGCAATGCTGTGGATATTTTGCAAGCATATAAACAAAGAAGACAACTGTAAAACATCTATGTCTTGCTACCATAACCGCCGAATCCTTAAGCAAAACATCTGATACACAAAGAAGTATTGTTCTACTTGAGGACGATACTCTCCAAAACTCTACGAAAGATTCCGAGGACGAATCATTAAAATCCCTATATATCGCCCTCCAACCACTCCATTAGGACTACCACAATTAACTAAAATTATCTGGACTCAAGCAGCTCAACAGATCACACCCAGAGCATTGAGATTAACCACTGGACATTTGGCGCATCCACAAGGACACGTTGAATTCCCATTCAACACTCATCCTCATTATCTCCCTAAATACATGGACCTCACATTCAACCCTGAAGAACTACCATATTACCCTGATGCAAGGTCACCATACCTTCCAACACCCAACGTACCTCTAAATCACACATATAATGTGTACGCTGAAGCAGCTCTTTGACAAGAAGACCCTGCAAAATATGTCTTCATTCAGAACTTAAAACATGCTGGCAAAGAAATTGAAATATATCAATGGATTGCTGATTGGCATGTCCCAAATGCACAAGCCAATTTTGATGACGCAATGGATAATCTAGATTTCTTAAACGCATTCAATGGCGAACTGGTTATCCCTGACCCACCAGAACAGGTCATCACACAAGGCAATGACCCTACCACAGACACTGAGCATGGGAACGAAGTTTCCACCGTTACCAGAAATGAATTAAGCGGATCAGAAGAATCTGATGGAGAGCTTGAATACATTCCCAGCATCAGAGCGCCCACATCATCTTACCAATTCTCGGAAGAAGAGCTCCTGACTGTCAATTATGATGACGAAGTATTCAACTGAGTATAAAAGAATGCTTTGGAATGCATCGGACTCCCCAACCTATTCGTTATATCATGGCCACCTTTTTCATTGCCATTGCCTACCTCGTTGCCTTCACTTTTGCCCTCCTGTGTTGAAACGGATGTAATCCATTACACACACAATGTGTTCTGCACTGTGGGAAACATCTCGGATCTATCCGATCTTATCTCAGATGGAACCGATCTTATCTAATCTGTCATATAATCAATGTTTGTATATGTGGACATAATTATAGAGTTCACTGCTATTAATATCTTGACAGATATTATAGAGTTAGACAGATATTATAGAGTTTGACAGATGTCAAACTCAGACAATAGCGCACCATGTGCATGACTGTGCAAAGCTGTGTTCCACACATATATTGACACAGCAATGACTGTGCATTAGCAAGCACAATAGAAATGATCAGTCAGCACTACTAATATTCTGACATCAGACCAGTAGATAGACTGTATAAATACCTCAGTACTTAGAAGTCGTCAATCTATATCCTCTGCTCTACTAAGTGATTGCTCTACAGCGGACTTAAGTGACTACTACAGCTACCAGTAAGTGTTAACTTACTCAGCTCTACTATTCTGCTGCACTCCTGTCGGTTGTTGCTTCGACAGGTTATGGGCCCCGTCTGCTCACAGACCTGATGGCTGACCTATGACATCATTTCGCTTATAAGCGAAGTGGCTGTGTGCACCATGCTGTCATCACACAGGAGATAGCGTCACCCGCTTTTGGTACTCACCAAACAGGAAATTAGGTTTGTTAGTAGCGCCTGTAGCTGTACAATATTGTAATCACCATCATGATTGCTGACGTAACCCTGGGAACTCACCGGTAATATGAGTATGCCTCGATCTTGACAGAGATCTGCAGGCACCACCTGGAGAGGTGTGAAAATAATACTTAGTATGGCAAACTATACCAGCCCCGCGTTTCTGTGTTACCCCAGTCAATACCAAAACCATAATTCCGGATCTGTTGATTTTATCCAGATCTGGGCCGGATGGTGAATTCCGGCTTATCAACATTCTCCAGATTTAGGGCTGTCTATGACGGATAAAAATCGGATCGGGTTCTGTCCTGTCCCCCAATCAAAAGGCTTTGTGCCCCCCTATTGGCCGTGAATAATTAAGTGCTTATATCAATATATGGGTTTTCATCCCATTGTTCCAATTATATTATGTAATTATTCTGTATAAGGGTTGTGCTGCTTGGACCTTGTTCCATGGTACACGCAGACCAGCGGCAGGCACAAGCTTAGCTTCCTGCTTAGAAATAGGATCGCTCCTTAGCGGCATTAGTACATTTCTAAAAATAGTTACATAGTGATGGATTTTCGCTGTCAGGGAATTTGATGGAGCCCTGAAGCACTCCTGAAAAGGCTGGATCCCTTTTCTGGCGATGAATTGAGAAGCCAAAAGCGAGTCTCAAGTCTCTGTCATGGGATCTATCTGTGTCCCATAACCAGAAGTCATGACAAAAAGCACCAGCCTCTGCTATATTTAGAAAGTAGAGCTGACACACTTTTTCAGACTTCAAACCAAACCAAACCAACCCTCATTGTATTTTTTATATTTTTTTGAAATATATAAAAATGTTTTTTGTCAACAACGTCGCCGCCTCTTCCTCCTCCACCGCCGCCATTGCCAAATCTGGCAATAACTCGTCTTCCTCTCCGTCTTCTGCCAAATCTGGCAATTCCGCCAGTTTCGGCAATCAAGTTGGCAACTCTGCCAACTCTGGCAACTCTGTGGTCTCCACAGATCCATTTTTAAGTTCCAAATCTGGGAACTCCGGTTGAAGATCGGGTATGGGGATCTTTTCCCCGAAGATGTAATAGATGATGATGTTGTCACCAACAACGTCAACAGGCCTTTCTTTGGCTTAGAGGCCGATAAAAAAGGCAAGAAGGTGATTGCCCAATTCAAATTAGGCAAAATCACCACATCTAATATCTTACACAAGCGAGATGTTGGCCATCAGGCCAAAAATATCCGCTCGCCTAGCTCCACATCTCCGGCAATCCTGGAGACCCCTAAAGTGAAGACTCCGTCTTCACTCCCTTCTTTACGCACACCGTCCTCGTCCTCTTCTCCTGTTATCAAACAGGAATCAGTGACCCTGCCTCTTGGTAACCTATGGATACCAGTGTCTCACAAAAAGAGCGCGGGGAAAACTAGAGTAACAGGCAGTGGGCCAAATCAAAACATTGACTCAGATACTAGACAACAGCATCTAGATGACAGTCAATTAGAATTGACCCAACGTCGTGAGGCATGAGAGAAAGTGGTGCTGGCCCGCTACCAAAGACAGCAACAGGATCACATGCACAAAATGGCGCATGATATAGGGAAATCGACTCGTTGATTCAGGCAGATTCGGGAAAAATATGTAAACCTGAATCCAGTGCAATTTGGCACTGAACCCCTGTTCAAATCTGAACAGGTTAGGCCACCAACTCCTTTCCCACATCTAGGCAACGTGGAGAATAGGTCCCCTGTTCCTGTACCTGGACCATCTAGGTCCAATTTTGAAGCCATTGCTAAAAATGGCTTGAAAAATGTGCGTGGTCCCCTTAGACTCCAAAAGGCGAATAATCCTAATTTGGTATATTCCCTTCCTGTTGAAGAACAGGAAAGAAGACATGAGCAATGGCTCAAGTCGTTTGGAGCAAGGACGGTTACCAATGCATCAAAGTGGGAGATTGACCCGCTTCTGGTACCATCCTCTGGGGGAACCAGGAAGGAGAGACGCAAGGGAGATATGATGGGAAACCATCATATAAAGATATTAAGGAGTGGCAAGCAATTGCCAAAACCTTTGTAAATATGGGCATCATGCCTAATAAAATTCGTGTAGTCAAACAAAGACAAAGTGACTCCACCATTCACTATAAAAGACTACGAGAATTACATGATGCACATGATCTAGTGGAGGACGCTCGAATCATGATGAGTAATCATCAAGATACAATCAAAGATATAGCTGGCACTGTTAAAAAAGTAGTAAAATCATGTGATGTCTTAATGAGTCATAATGACAAGTTAAGACATGAGATCATTGAATCACAAGAACAGGCCAACTTTAAAGAGCATATAGATCATATACGAAAAAATACAAAGGTTAAACTTGCAATTAATAAATTGCAAAAAGAGGTGGATGAGCAAAGGATTCATGCAGAAAATGCAGAATCTTGGCTCTCCAAGGAATCTGACAAACAAAAATTGGCTCATGAAAAGAAAAGAGCCAAGAAACAACGTCAGAAGGAAAATTGGTTAAAATTGAAAACCGATAATATCCAAGTCACTGCTAGATCCAAAGAACCTAGAAATAGAATTCCTACTCATGATGAGTTAAAGGAATCAAAGGATCAAACCTTTGAAGATCTACTTTATGGTTCTGATAATTCTCATTGGGAGTTATCTGATGATGAGAATGAAACATTCTTAGCTGCTCAAAAGGATCACCCATTAGAGAAGGGTGAATTCATCAGAATACAATCAACAAATAGAGTGTTAACTCACACACATCAGAAACCTATCTGGAAAAGACCAGGTTTCTGTTATTTGGCAGCAGTTAAACTTAGAGCATTGCCCAAATATGTGTGGAAGGCATATCCTACTATTAAGGAGATGTCTGAAATGAGCCACAGTCTTCGTAAAGACATTGGCTTCACTCTAGTTGAGCAGCAGAATGGGTATTTCCATCTTACATTGTCCACAAAAGGAAAATATGGCTGGGCAAATATTGATAAAATTGCTCAAACAAATAAAAGCCATTATCCTGTTGGTGTGGACAACAGTGACAAGGATAGAGTTCCCATATTAAAAGGTTCCAGTAATTGGAATACTTGGGAACGATTAATGAAGGCTATGCTCCAATCAAAATCTGTATGGCAATATGTGAATGGAGGCATTACACATAATGTATATACAGTTGCAGACCAGGAAAAAATGAATGCAACTAGTGTAACAGCTGCACAAGTGTCAGCACTTAGCCAGAAATGGAAGTTACACTTAGAGTGGCTAGAAAATGACAATAAAGCAAATGGATTAATATCACTCCATTTGCCCAGTTCTCTTAAATTATATACAAAAGAGACGTCAAAAGCCACCTGGGATGCACTCGTTGCTGCATTTGCAAAGCCTGGAGCAGTAGCCATATTTAATATTTATAAGAAGACAAAAACTTGGGAATTTTCGAAAGGGAAAAGTCCTGCAGAATCAGTCCATGAGTTAATGGAACTCTGGGCTGAAATGGATCAGAATGGAAAGAAATTCGATGATGATTTCCAATATACAGTAGGCAACAAAACCGTTGCAATGTTTGTTGATTCCACACAGATTGACATTGTGTGCCACAGGTAAAATAACAATAAATAAGCATAAATAATGATAGGATAGCCCTATTAATCAGCTTCAATTTGATTCCATATTGATTATATTTGGTTATGTCTATGCTGAGATATAAATTAAGTTCTAAGGCAATGTCATTGCAACAGTTTTGTTGCTGACAGGTGAAAACACTAAACCACTATCTGGGAGTCATGTCATCAGCCTTCAAATCATGTGACATTGTTTAATGTGTTGAAAATGTACCAAATAAGTCATAACATCTCTTGGAATCAACCATGAAGTCCATCTCTGCTGCCCAACAACCCCACCTCATCCCCCTCCTCAATGCAGGCCATTCTGTTCATGAGGCCTCCTCTCTCACTGGCATACACCACTCCACCATCTCAAGGCTTTGTAGGAAGCACTGTCCCTACCTGCCCAGGCCATCTGGAGGCTGTCCTACCAAGCTTTCTGACAGAAATGTCAACCATGCTATTTGCCTCATAAGCTCTGGCAAGGCTGACACAGATGTGGAGGCCACCAGAGCACTCCAAGATATCATAGACCAGCCTCTCTCATCTCAAACAACCAGGAGATACTTGAACCAGGCAGGTGTGAAGGCTGTGGTGAAGAAGAAGGCACCACTTCTCACTCCCAGGCACAAGAGGGCAAGGATGGACTTTGCATTGGTACAGAAGAACTGGACTCTGGAGGACTGGAAGAAGGTGGTGTGGTCAGATGAGACAAAAATCAACAGGCTAGGTTCAGATGGATGGAAATGGGCATGGAAAAAGGCAGTGGAGGGCCTCAGTGACAGGCTAGTGAGTGGCACAGTGAAGTTTGGGGGAGGGTCAGTGATGGTTTGGGGGTGTATGATGTGGGAGGATCCTGGCTATGCTTGCAAGATTGATGAGAGGATGGATGGGGATCTCTATGTCTCCATTTTGGAGGAGGACCTTCATGCAAGCTTGGAATATTATGGCAAGAATGCATATTCCAGCATGACAATGACCCCAAACACACCTGCAAAAGCAAAACAATGGTTCCAAGATCATCAAATGGAACCTCTGTTGTGGCCAGTACAGTCTCCAGACCTCAATCCAATTGAACAACTCTGGACACATCAAGAGGAGGCTGGCAGGGTATGAGAAACCCCCAACAGGAATGTTGGAATTGTGGGAGAGGGTTGAGGCAGAGTGGAACAACATTGATCCAAATGTCTGTCAGGACTTGATTGAGAGTATGCCTAGGAGGGTTCAAGCAGTGATAAAGGCAAAAGGGGATCATAATAAGCACTAGAATATACCAATATGTGATAAAAATGTGCCAGCAACAAAACTGTTGCAATGACATTGCCTTGCAAATGAATTTATATGTTAACAGAAACATGACCAAATAAGGTCAATATAGGGTCAAAATGAAGCTAATTAATAGGGCTATCCTACCCTTATTTATGATTATTTATTGTTATTTTGCCTGTGGCACACAATGTCAAACTGTGTAAAATCAACAAACATTGCAACAGTTTTGTTGCCTACTGTATGAAAGTCTTAGATCGATTACCATCAATCCTGGGATTCATTCAAGACTTATGTTCTCCTTAAAATGACACTAGGAGAGACTAAGTTAAAAGATCTCATTCCTGAGATAGAAAATGAATGGCAGCGTTGTAAAGCTGACTCAGGAAATCCATCTGCAAATTTTGTTCAAAGGAGTGGGAACAAATTCTCTAAAGGCAAAAAACCTTATAAGAAACCTGGATTTACACCCAGGGTAAATATGCCTAAAGGGAAATATGTCCCAAATATTGCGCAAGCAGGTCCTAGTAATAGACCTGCTTATGTACCTCCTGGAAACAAAAGAGGACCTAACTGGGAGTCTATCAAGCAACATAGAGATAATAGGAAGAGAAAACTTAATCTCCTATCTATGGCTGCTAATGCTCCTGGAGAATTATCCAAGAGGGATAAAGTGGATCTTAGAAAATTCGCTAACATGGTTATATTTGGTAACCATGATATGGAAGTGGATGTTCCACAACCTTCTTCTTCAAAATTGGCCAATAGAATCGGACCAAACATTGACAAAGTTGATTCTGAAACATTAAAAATAATAAAAAGAATCAAAGATCTTAAGGGAAAAGGAAGAGATCTTATAGAAGAAGACTTTGTTGATGCATCTATACCTATAACTAGGATAGATGATGAAGAAATTTCTCATAATGAGAAAGAAGTTGAGGAAAATTCTATTAATGAAATAGATAACGGTTATCAGGACGAGTATGTTCTTCTCACTAACCAGGATACAAGTACTGATTATAAATCAGATATGATCCTGAAGAAACCTACAATGAATACTATGATGATGATTTCTATGCAGATGATGGAAGAATGTAACCATCATAGAAATCACCATAGTAATGGTAAGCTTGTAGGTAGCAGATGTAAAAGTAGCCTAATAGCTGCTAATGTAATGAAATCTGCACTGTGTAAAAGTGAGAATTTAGAACAAGAATATTGGATCATAGACTCTGGTGCATCTGTGCACATTACTAATAACAAAAATGATTTTGTTGAGTATAATCCATATTCTGAACCTGAAGAAATAAAGACAGCAGATTCTAAATCAGCTGCTCTCATATTAGGTCAAGGAACCATGTTCCTCAACTTTAAAAATCCCAAAGGACAGAGACATACTGCTAAATTGGAAGTGTGTTACATGCCAAAAGCTTCTCATAAACTTATTTCATCGGGACAATTGAAAATTGCTGGTTACGTCGAATCATCTAACAGTGATCAGACAGTATTTTCATATAAAGGAAATAATTCAATAATTGCTAAACCTAAAAATCGGTTTGAACCGATTCATTGGGCAGAAGTAATTATTGATAAAAGAATGAACAAATTAGTCAACTTGGCTGATTTTACTACCTGGCATAATTGTATGGCTCATGCAAACAAAAATGTAATAAAAATATGAGCCAAAATACTGAAGGTTTTAATAGTAAAATCAAAATACCTTCAGATATTCCTATTTGTTCAGGATGTGCACAAGGAAAGATGCATAATAAATCTTATCCTATTTCACAAACTCGTTCAAAACAGCCCTTAGAGTTGTTACATGCTGATTTGCTTGAATTTCCACAAGAATCATACCATCATAAAAAATGGTGTTTAATGATTCTTGATGACTATTCTTCATATGCCTTCTTGGCATTCCTACGATCAAAATCAGAAACATTTCAAAACTTTAAAGACTTTGTTACACTGTTTGAAAATCAAACAGGAAGAAAAGTCAGATGTTTCAGATCGGATCAAGGGGGAGAGTTTAAATCAAATGAATTTGATCTATTCTTAGAGCAAAAGGCATATTATGTGAACAAAGTGCACCATACATCCACCAACAAAATGGTCGTGCAGAAAGATTAAATAATACCATATTGGAAAAAGCAGAAAGTATGAGACTCCATGCACAATGCCCTAAATTATGGTGGGAATTTGCAATGGAAACTGCTATCCATACATATAATCACACACCATTAAAAAGAACAAAATGGATAACTCCATACAAAAATTTATATAACAAAAAGCCAGAAGTTCATTACTTTAAAACATTTGGATGTTTAGCATGGGTTTTCTTACCAAAAGAAATTAGACCAAATAAGCTTACGCCAAGAGCAGAAGCCATGACATTCATTGGATATGAAAATGGCTCAAAAGCTTATAATTCATGCGAAACAATAACTCCATATTTGTTGGTGTTCAATCATTATTTGATGAACATATATTTCCTAGAGCCAAAATAGAAGGCCAAAATGAGAGATTATTTAAATGTCCACCAGGTATTGAAACTTGGGATGATGAAGAAGGACAGGAATCTGATTCCAATTCCCACATACACCATGGTTGTCACTCATATGATAGTGACAGTGATGATGATACTCCCAAGGATAAAAGAAACAATTATTATCATAAAAATCATGATGCTACATTTGATGGAAACAGCAGTCCATCTTGTGATAATGATAATGATAAAGGGCTACCAGATTCAGATCTGACTCCTGATAAGGAAAATCAGGATAATATAGAACCAAATCTAAATCAAACAATTACACCTCCTGAATGAACAACAAACATCCCCAAAGATCGACATGGGGATAAACGTTCAGAGAAAGGAAAATCTAGACGAGATGAGAGATTTGATGAAACTCTCAGAAGGACTTCCTGAATTAGAAAACCAAAATTCTTGTCTGACAATTTCTACGGACGAGAAAACCCCATTCAGACAGAAAAAGAATCTAAGTCAGAATGGGAGAAAAGAGTTTTTGGGAAAGGTAAAGGAAGGCTTAGACCTATCCTCAGTCCTTCAACTTCATGAAAAGCACTAGAAAATCCATTAAAACAATAGAAATGGATTTACAAATGGATGAACCTTCTAGTTCAGGATCAGAAACAGACAATTATAAAACTCCATCTAATTCTGGATCTGACAAAGAAGAATCAGAAAAAGAAATCAGACCAATTTCAGGTGGTGAATCTATTCCAGATTTAAACCAACCAAAGTCTGATGATGAAGATCCATTTGGTGATTCAAGTGAAGATGAGATAAATAAACATCTCAGATCTAAGTCACCTAGTGACAATCTTGTCAACTTTATACATAAATTGCATAAAGAAGGAGGAAATAAATTTGTTAACTACCTTCTATCAAAAGCCATAAGTCCAAATTATTCCAAAAATGTGGATCAATGGACATATAGAGATGCATATAAATTAAAAGATCCAATCCCAAAGAATGGGATGAATGGCATAATGCAATGACAGAAGAAATTAAAGCCCTTCAAGACCGTGACGTATGGGAATTAGTACCATGTCCTAAAAACAGAAAACCTGTGAAATGTAGATGGGTTTATGCTGTTAAAAGCGATGGTCGAAAACGTGCTTGACTTGTTGCTAAAGGATTTTCACAAATACCTGGAGTTGATTATGATGATACATTCTCACCAGTTGCACAATTTGAAACTGTGAGACTCCTCATGGCTACAGCAGCGCTAGAAAATTGGGAAATTGAAGTGCTAGATGTAAAGACAGCGTTCCTATATGGAGACTTAGAAGAAAACATATATATGAACAGCCAGAAGGATTTATCATCAAAGGACAAGAGCACAAAGTCTATAAGCTAAAAAAGGCCTTATATAGATTGAAACAAGCTTCTCTAGCTTGGAACAAAAAAGCAAATGAAAGTCTACAAGAATTAGGCTTTGGACGATGTCTTACAGACACAGAAGTCTATGTTTGCTATAGACAAAAATCAATAATAGTAGCAATACTATATGTTGATGATGTGTTATTCATGGGTAATAATAGAAAATTACTCATGGAAATAAAACGTAAGTTCATGACTAAATGGGAATGTAGAGATTTAGGACCCATTTCTGAATATCTTGGGATGAAAATAGTCTGAGATAGAAAGAGAAAATTGATAACTCTTGATCAAATTAACTATGCAAAGCAAATAGTTAAAAGATTTGGTCAAGAAGATGCTAAACCTGTTCGTACACCACTACCAGCAGGATACATACCTGCAGCGAATGAAGGTTCTGCAACTCCTCAAGAAAGGAGTTACTATCAATCAATTATTGGATCCTTATTATATCTTACACTTGGCACAAGATATGATATTACTCAAGCAGTAATCATGATGTCACAATTCATGGTTAATCCTTCAAAAGAACATATTGCTAAAGCCTTATACATCATTAAATATGTTAATTCCACTATTAATGGAAAAATAACATATGATGGCTTTAACAAAGAAGGACTTAATGCTTATGCTGATGCTGATTGGGCTGGTGACCAAATCACGCGCAAATCAGTAATGGGTAATCTAGTTCTATTAGCAGGAGCTCCAATTAGCTGGATTTCAAGAAAGCAAAAACAGTTGCTTTGTCATCCACTGAAGCTGAATACATGAGCTTGTCAGATTGTTCTAGACAAATCATGTGGATTAAATCCTTATTCAAAGAACTGGGGTTTAATGTTGGAGCTATTGATCTTAATGTTGATAATAGAGGATCAATATTCTTGGCAAAGAATCCAGCTCAAGAACATAGAACAAAACATATTGATATTCGTTATCATTATGTTAGAGAATGTGTTGAAGATAAAGATATCAACATTCAATATGTTCCCACAAATAATCAATTAGCTGATATCTTAACAAAAAATTTGACTTGGCAAAAGTTCAAAGAGTTAAGAGATAAAATTGGCATTGAGATCCTCAATGAGGGGGAGTGTTGAAACGGATGTAATCCATTACACACACGATGTGTTCTGCACTGTGGGAAACATCTTGGATCTATCCAATCTTATCTCGGATGGAACCGATCTTATCTAATCTGTCATATAATCAATGTTTGTATATGTGGACATAATTATAGAGTTCACTGCTATTAATATCTTGACAGATATTATAGAGTTAGACAGATATATAGAGTTTGACAGATGTCAAACTCAGACAATAGCGCACCATGTGCATGACTGTGCAAAGCTGTGTTCCACACATATATTGACACAGCAATGACTGTGCATTAGCAAGCACAATAGAAATGATCAGTCAGCACTACTAATATTGCTGACATCAGACCAGTAGATAGACTGTATAAATACCTCAGTACTTAGATGTCAATCTATATCCTCTGCTCTACTAAGTGATTGCTCTACAGCGGACTTAAGTGACTACTACAGCTACCAGTAAGTGTTAACTTACTCAGCTCTACTATTCTGCTGCGCTCCTGTCGGTTGTTGCTTCGACATCCTGGTCACAGCATGTGGCCACTATTACGTTGAACCCGCCGCTGTCCTCTCGCCCTTCCTCGCCACCACCCACGACCTCCCCCTTGAGGTCTTTGTTAACACCACCATCACCATAGATGACTTCGAATTCGCCAATCTTCCCAAACTTCATGAACACCCGGCAGAACTCACTGATACCATCACCGTCCCCATCATACCTGCTTTGCCCATCGTCACCCGTCCTCGCAACGCCATGCTTGACAACGTCAGCGACAACCTCGCCACTCTGATCACCTATTTCAATTTATTTTCCGAGCCACTTGACTTCATCACCGCCCTCACTCTCACTACCAACCCGCATACCCTCACCTATGAAGAACAAGATGCTATGCTCACTCAAGCAAAATAATTGCAGTGGGCAATTCAAAGTTTACAGTGGCGAGTGGAGACTGCTGACAAGGATGTCAGCAACATTATCAATTGGCTGGAATCCAGGCAAGATCACGGTTGGACAAACTCATGGTAGAAGTCAGTGACTTCTTGCATATGAAGGGGGTAATGTTACAGCTCTCTTTTCGTTTCATCTCCGTGTCTTGGTGGATTGTTTCATACTCATCATTACTGTGCATTTGTACAGCTTCGGACGCTATCTCCTTTTTGTAGCTACTTTCATATTTCCTTTCTAAGGTAGCTACAACCTTGTTCCTTTTACGGTTTCCTTTGTTCTCTAAGACATATATAAGACCCATGTATTGTAGAGTAACCTCAGTTCCAACTTAGACAAGTTTTGCTCTCAATCCTGATTGAACTCAACGCTCTTCTTCTCATCATTCTCAAAAGACCTTTGTCATCATTTGACTTAGCATCTAGACTCTTCATCCAGTGGCTGGGAGCGGACCAAGACTCTGCTTGTTGCTGTTGACTTAGAATGAACCATGACAAGGGCATCGTCTGTAACATGTGTGACAGCCACTCAGACAACACAATTAGTGTTAAAGCACTAGAGCTTAGCATAGAAGTAGGTGTGATAGTGTGGCTGGCAGGTGTGTTTGCACACATTTGAAAGGTGCATCACAGGAGATCCCAGTATCTTAGTTCAGCATTACTTGTAGGGTAAGGGAAACATGAAAGAAAGGGCTATATCTCAGGAAGTTCTTTGTTTATTCATGTTTGTATACCATCAATAGAATTGGATTTGCCCCCTCTACAACTTTTGTTAATAGAGCATGTCATGAATATGACTTGGTACATTGGAGTGCAGTGGCTGTGCTAAAAAATGCGGAATCTGATAGTATATTGCAATTATCTCTGTGAATACCAGGTTTACACTTATTTGGTTTTCATATTCTTAGTCAGATTCATCCCTTCATATTTTTTGTTAAAGGTCATGTGACAATTATCTTTTCTAACTGTGTGAAATTGTGACAAGTCTTGTGACATGTGAGAAACTTAAAGTTGTGGGAAATGGATATAGGCATGTGCTTACATATACAATCTTATCTACATTAATCTACTTATGCAATCTCCTTATCTACTTATGCAATTCCCTTATCTACTGATGCAATCTCCTTATCTACTGATGCAATCTCCTTATCTACTTATGTAATCTCCTTATCTACTTATGTAATCTCCTTATTTACTTATGTAATCTACTTACATCACATTACATGGCTTACTAATATGTATTACTAATCATTGTGACTAATTCTTGTCAGAATGGTGCCAACAGCACAGACCATTGATAAATATATGTAAATATATATCAACAAGCTTAAAATAGCAGAACTACACTGTCTTTCTGCTATACTTGGGCATAATCCTATTAGATTCTACTGAACTCCTATTAAAGTCCATTGGACTGACTCCTACTCACTCCAATTGCAGTCCGATAACTCCAATAGGACTCTTATCAGACTGTAGTAAGATTTCTCTGCCATTTCTACATCAGCAAACTTGGGGGCTCTCTGCAGAGCCTCTGCAGCACTGTGGAGGTACCACAGAGCCACAGGACCTGGAGATAAGGTATATGTTCTTGTGCAGTACTGCCACAGTCTGCTGGCAGTCTGTGGGAGTCTGTGGGAGTCTGCTGGCAGTCTGTGGCAGTCCAAGTAAATAACTGTTCCAACAAGCCACAGAGCCCACAGAGTCCCACAGAGTCCCACAGAGTCCCACAGAATCCCACAGAGTCTAGAGAAAAGGTATATGTTCTGTGCAGTACTGCCACAGTCTGCAGGCAGTCTGTGGCAGTCCAGAGCCCCACAGAGCCCCACAGAACCCCACAGAACCCCACAGAGTCCCACAGAGCCTAGAGAAAAGGTATATGTTGCTGTGCAGTACTGCCAGTCTGTGGCAATCACAAGTAAAAAACTGTGCCAATAAGGCACAGAGCACCACAGGGTCCCACAGAGTCTTGCAGAGTCCCACAGAGTCCCACAGAGCCTGGGAAAAGGTATATGTGTTACTGCCAAGACTTGTGGCAGTACTGCACAGTGCTGCACAGAACATATACCTTTTCTCCAGGCTCTGTGGGACTCTTGTGGGACTCTGCAAGACTCTGTGGGACTCTGTGGGACTCTGCAGGACGCTGTGAGACTCTGGTCAATTAAGGTAATATAGAACATAATAACTTGCCAATGACCAGGATTGAACTCACAACCTTAGAGCACAGCTGAAGCGATACAAACCATTACACCAAACTGGCATTGTTATGTTGGTCTCAAAAAGACATATATCCTACATCCTATCCAGTGGACTTAGTCTTGCCACTGCTCTCACTCAACTAAATCCTATTTCTGAGTCAAGATCTACAAATCCAGGCTTGAGTGTGTGATAAGAGTTGTAGTATGGAAGAAGGCGCACAACTTTCGTTCCTGGCAGAAATGATTCCAACCAGTGGTTCATACGTTATTCATGTTTAGCCAATTGACAAGTCATTGCAGACAGCTGCAGTGCTGATACAGAGTCCCACAGAGTCCCATAGAGTCCCACAGAGTCTTGCAGAGTCTGAGAGCACTGCAGGTCTCTGCAGATCTCTGCAGAATTACTGCAGGCCACTACAGGCCACTGCAGAATTTCTGCAGATCACTGTGGATTCACTGCAGGTCTCTGCAGAATTACTGCAGGCCACTGCAGATCACTGTGGATTCACTGCAGGTCTCTGCAGAATTACTGCAGGTCACTGTGGATTCACTGCAGGTCTCTGCAGATCACTGTGGATTCACTGCAGGTCACTGTGGATTCACTGCAGGTCTCTGCAGAATTACTGCAGGCCACTACAGGTCACTGCAGGTCACTGTAGAATTACTGCAGGCCACTACAGGTCACTGCAGGTCACTGTAGAATTACTGCAGGTCTCTGCAGATCACTGTGGATTCACTGCAGGTCTCTGCAGAATTACTGCAGGCCACTACAGGTCTCTGCAGAATTACTGCAGGCCACTGCAGATCACTATGGATTCACTGCAGGTCACTGTGGATTCACTGCAGGCCACTACAGGTCACTGCAGGTCACTGTAGAATTACTGCAGGTCTCTGCAGGTCTCTGCAGAATTACTGCAGGCCACTGCAGGTCACTGCAGATTACTGTGGATTCACTGCAGGTCTCTGCAGAATTACTGCAGGCCACTACAGGTCACTGCAGATCACTGCAGATCACTGTGGATTCACTGCAGGTCTCTGCAGAATTACTGCAGGTCACTGCAGGTCACTGCAGATCACTGTGGATTCACTGCAGGTCTCTGCAGAATTACTGCAGGTCACTGTGGATTCACTGCAGGTCTCTGCAGAATTACTGCAGGCCACTACAGGTCACTGCAGGTCTCTGTCAGGTCTCTGCAGAATTACTGCAGATCACTGTGGATTCACTGCAGCCCACTACAGGTCACTGCAGGTCTCTACAGAATTACTGCAGCCACTGCAGGTCACTGCAGAATTACTGCAGATCAATGTGGATTCACTGCAGGTCACTGCAGAATTGCTGCAGAATTACTGCAGATCACTGTGATTCACTGCAGGTCTCTGCAGGTCTCTGCAGAATTACTGCAGATCACTGTGGATTCATGCAGGTCTCTGCAGGTCTCTGCAGAAATGCTGCAGAATTACTGTAGATCACTGTGGATTCACTGCAGGTCTCTGCAGGTCTCTGCAGAATTACTGCAGAATTACTGCAGATCACTGTGGATTCACTGCAGGTCTCTGCAGGTCTCTGCAGAATTACTGCAGAATTACTGCAGATCACTGTGGATTCACTGCAGGTCTCTGCAGGTCTCTGCAGGCTTGCTGCAGAATCACTGCAGGTTCACTGCAGGTCACTGTGGATTCACTGTCAGCACTGTCAGTACTGTGGCACTGTGGGCACTGCAGCTGTCTGCAACACCTGCAAATTCACTGCCAGGTTACTACAAAATCACTGACAGATTCACTGTGGGCACTGTGGGCACTGCAGGTTTCTGCAAACATTCTACTTGAAGTCTGTGACTTGTCTTCCAGTCCTGCAACACTGTGGGCACTGTGGGGAAACTCCAAGTTTGCTGATGTAGTGAGAATCCTATGTATCAGATTCCTATAGGATTCCTATAGGAATCTTCAACTACTGGGGGGGGAGTGTAATGACCTCCTATCTGTGGGACATTGAGGAACATTTCCATCATTAGCACCATTGGTCACTGTACGTACAGTCATAGAGAGCTAATTAGATTCTTGTCGAGTGGGAACTGTAGTGCTGTAATGGAGTGATGGTTGATTTTCATTGTGCTCGATGTTGAGATTGCCTAATCTGTACTGAATTAAGAGCCTGGTTGGCCAAACATTGCTCGCACTCTGGGCACTCTAGCTCTGGCCATCACCGTTTGTGTCACGGGTGAGTTCTTCCCTCTCACCACTCCCAGCTAACACACCGCGTCAAGCTCGTCCAGGCCGAAACGAGGACTCAGTCTTATCATCTGCTCAGGCCGTCCTGGAACTAAGGGCAAGTCTCGACAATGACCGGCGTCACAGCCGCAGCGTGGTGAGTGTCGAGCGTTGAGTGATGAGGGGACAGGGGTGACCCCAGGGCCCATCGGAAGTGGGTTGAAAGTGCGGGGCTGAGCTTGACCCAATCAGGGCCAGGTCTCGGCACAGAAATCTATGTTGATGAAGGCCAATCTTCACACGGAATTCATGGCACAACGCTGCGTGAAAGGCGCTAACTTGTGGGAGGAATTTGATCACGTCCGTATGAAGTATGAACAACTGCTAAATGCAGATGTTGCTGTTAGCAACGATGACTATCGTACCCTTGTACTAAACTTTGTACCCGAGGACCTTTCCACTTTCCTTGTGCAGATCTCTGCCAACATGAAGATATTGGCTTTGTCATCACTTAATACAGCTGGTGATACCCCTGCCAATCTGGATGCCGAATGGTTAATGCAAATTGCTATTGAGGAGTGGGAACGTCAAGACACTTACCGGCGTGCCAAGCAGTCCTCCACATCTGCTAATCAGTTGAATGCTCCAAACAATGTTGTGTTAACTACCGTCTCCAGCAAGAGGCCAGGTGCTAGGTCCGGAGGTGGACACCGTAAGCCCCGTGGTGGAGGCCCTAAGAAGCCTGTTGGTGTTTGCTGGAACTGCGGTGATCCAAGTCATAAGCAAGATGCTTGTCCAAAACCAAAGAAGGATGCAGACGCACCTAAGCCGTTGAGTTCCACATCCTCTGATATGCCAAAGAAAGGTCCGCCACCCCCTCCGCCATATAAGACTAAGGGTGGTAGTGCCAATGTAGCCACTGACAGTGGCGTTGCTGGAGCTTGGTCAGCTTTTTTAGATGACCTGCAGATCCTTGATGATCTTACCATGATTGATGAGGACGATGATGATGATCTCCCGGATTTGATCACCATCGACAATAGTGACTCTGATGTCAATATACTACTGGGAGAACTTGAATATCCTGAGAATCGTGGTTCTGTCACTTTCGATTCAGGTTTTTGCAGTGAAGAAATCATACCTTATGCATGCTGCCGTGATGACAACGATGAACCTGGCCCTTCTGCCTTCAGTCTCAAAATGACCTATCCTCATGCTGAGGAGGTTTTTGTTTCTGTATACACCATAGCTTATGCCTCGTTTGCATATCTCGAGCATCCAAATCTTCATTGGGATATGTATGACTTGGGTGCAAGTCACCATACAGTAGGCAACAAAACCATGGCAATGTTTGTTGATTTCACACAGATCAACATTGTGTGCCACAGGAGAAATAACAATAAATAAGCATAAATAAGGGTTGGATAGCCCTATTAATCACCTTCAATTTGACCCATATTAAACCTATTTGGTTATGTCTATGCTGAGATATAAATTCATTTGCAAGGCAATGTCATTGCAACAGTTTTGTTGCTGACAGGTGAGAACACTAAACCGCTATCTGGGAGTCATGTATCAGACTTCAAGTCATGTGACATTGTTTAATGAGTTGAACATGTACCAAATAAGTCATAACATCTCTTGGAATCAACCATGAAACCCATCTCTGCTGCCCAACAATCCCACCTCATCTCCCTCCTTAATGCAGGCCATTCTGCTCATGAGGCCTCCTCTCTCACTGGTATACACCACTCCACCATCTCAAGGCTTTGTAGGAAGCACTGTCCCTACCTGCCCAGGTCATCTGGGGGTCGTCCTACCAAGCTTTCTGAAAGAAATGTCAACCATGCTATTCGCCTCATCAGCTCTGGCAAGGCTGACACAGCTGTGGAGGTCACCAGAGCACTCCAAGACATTATAAACCAGCCTCTCTCATCTCAGACAACCAGGAGATACTTGAAGAAGGCGGGTATGAAGGCTGTGGTGAAGAAGAAGAAGCCCCTTCTCACTCCCAGGCACAAGAGGGCAAGGATGGACTTTGCATTGGCCCACAAGAACTGGACTCTGGAGGACTGGAAGAAGGTGGTGTGGTCAGATGAGACAAAAATCAACAGGCTAGGGTCAGATGGGAGGAAATGGGCATGGAAAAAGGCAGGGGAGGGCCTCAGTGACAGGCTAGTGAGTGGCACAGTGAAGTTTGGGGGAGGGTCAGTGATGGTTTGGGGGTGTATGATGTGGGAGGGGCCTGGCTATGCTTGCAAGATTGATGGGAGGATGGATGGGGATCTCTATGTCTCCATTTTGGAGGAGGACCTTCATGCAAGCCTAGAATATTATGGCAAGAATGCAGAAGACATCATATTCCAGCAGGACAATGACCCCAAACACACCTGCAAAAAAGCAAAACAATGGTTCCAGGATCATCAAATGGAACCTCTATTGTGGCCAGCACAGTCTCCAGACCTCAAATCCAATTGAACAGCTCTGGACACACATCAAGAGGAGGCTGGCAGGGTATGAAACACCCCCAACAGGAATGTTGGAATTGTGGGAGAGGGTTGAGGCAGAGTGGAACAACATTGATCAAAGGTGTGTCAGGACTTGATTGAGAGTATGCCTAGGAGGGTTCAGGCAGTAATAAAGGCAAAAGGGGCTATACCAAGTACTAGATAGAATGTACCAATATGTTATAAAAACACGCCAGCAACAAAACTGTTGCAATGACATTGCCTTGCAAATGAATTTATATCTCAGCATAAACATAACCAAATAGGTTTAATATTAAGTTAAATTAAAGGTGACTAATAGGGCTATCCAACCCTTATTTTTGCTTATTTATTGTTATTTTACCTGTGGCACACAATGTCAATCTGTGTGAAATCAACAAACATTGCAACGGTTTTGTTGCCTACTGTATGTCCCCGCTGTGTGAAGATTTTATTAATTTCAAGTCTATGCCTATGAGATGACTCACTGCTGCCAATCGCCAATCATTTACAGCTGAGGGGATGGGTGATCTGATTGTCACAGTACCCAACAGTGAAACAACAAGGCCGGCTACTCCGCTTATTTTGGAAATAGCCTATGCATTATCTGGGATCCTAAGAACAAGGTCGTTGGAAGGATTCCAAAAGGAGCAGGAGTTTATATGACAGAACATATGTCTCACCGTTATTCTGCCAGTGCTGCACTCCGCCGTATCCAACTCCGTGATGCCCATGAACAGCTTGGCCACATATCCATGAGCCACGTCCATCATCTTTTCAACACTGGCATTCTCCCTGGACTCATACTTGACGTTGATGACACCAACTTTGAATGCCATGTATGCGCCATAGCTAAATCGACAAAGAAAGGTGTCCCACAAGAACGTATAGGTGGCTGTGCTACGGAATTTGCTGCTGAGATACATTCTGATGTGTGGGGACCTGCCCGTGTGTCGACACTGGGTGGTCAATGATACTACATCAGTTTTACTGATGACTGGAGCCACTGGACGATGCTATACTTGCTACGCACCAAGGCCGAGGTCTTCAGCATGTATCGCTCCTTCTCCGCATGGCTGAAAACTCAATTTGATGCTCGCATTAAGGCCCTCCATTCAGACCGTGGAGGTGAATACCTAAGCATGGAATTCACATCCTTCCTTGAAGGCGCTGGGACTGAACAGAAGCTCACTGTGCACGATACTCTGCAGCAAAATGGAGTTGCTGAGCAACTCAACCGTACCCTTATCGAACATGTACGGGCTCTTCTCTTGATGTCTGGTCTCCCTACCATGCTGTGGGGGGAATGCTTGATGCATGTTGCATACTTGTTGAACCGTTCTTGGACACATGCCCTGCCTGACAGGAAAACACCTTTTGAAGTCATCTACGGTAGTAAACTGAACCTTGCTCACATACCTAAATGGGGCGCTGTGGTGTGGGTATATGATGAAGGAGCTGGGAAGCTTGGTGCCTGGGCAAAAGAAGGCTGTTGGGTTGGATATGATACGTCAAGTGCCGGACACCATGTCTATTGGCATTCTAACTGGTCTGTGTCAGTCGAGAGGAACCTTGTCTTTTTGCAGGCCTTACCAGCTTTTGAAATCCCACCTGCGGGACGTGATGAGAGCTGGGGGAGTATTGAAGAGTCTCTCATCAAGGCTGTAACAAAAGGTGTTGAAGATTACAGACTCAGTTGGGCAACAATTGACTGACTTGATATCTACCTATAAGATTACAGACTATAGATAGGTAAGTAAATAGCAAATAAGATAGGGATAAAGACAGCTCACCTCAGTCGGGCAACAATCGACTGAGGGGCGTCACTATGATATTCTAGAATATATAAGTAAGGTAGGCACAGCCTAGATAGGTAGAATAGTAGAAGCTATCGTCGAAACAGTGTTTCGACACGGCTTAGACGGGCGTGTGACAAGAATAGAAACATACTATAAATAGATTGATGCACATCAATTGCGCACATCACTATGTGTCCAAGTTCAAATCCAGTTGCGGCAGTGTTGACTTCCAACACTCCCCCTCAAGACCGCGCGAGTCCAAGCACAGCGGCAAAATGCTTAACCTTCATGTTAGGCAATGCTTTTGTGAGTACGTCTGCCACCATTTCATTGGTAGGACAATAAATCAGCTTGATATAGCCTTCCTCAATGATCCAGTGTATGAAGTGGAAACAAACATTGATATGTTTCGTATGGGCATGATACTGGTGATCTTTGGCCAGGGCGATAGTGCATTGGTTGTCCAAATAGAGTGGTAAGCCATCATGTGTTTCATTGAATACCTGTGAAACTAATGTGCACAACCAGAGTGCTTCTTTAGCGGCATGCGTTGCTGCCACATATTCGGCTTCTGTCGTTGATAAAGCTATCAACAACTGCTTCTTGGAACTCCACAACACGGCTCCCCTGTTAATCATGAAAGCATATCCTGAAATTGCTTGCCTTTCCTCGTGCATGGAACCATCAGCATCAGTAAAGCCTTCCAGTCATTGCTCGGCTCCCCCATAGGTCAAAACCCAGTCACGCGTTCCAGCAAGGTACACAAAAACTTTCTTAACAGTGGTCCAGTGGGCATTTCTGGGCTGATCATTGTATTTTGACAGGATCCCTACAGCATATGCAATATCCGGAAGCGTTCCCAACGCGGCGTACATCAGGGAACCCACAGCCTCTCTGTAGGGTTTCTCTTTCATCACAGAGAATTCCTGGGCAGTTTGCGGTGAATTGCTTTTAGAGAGACAAATGGTTGGATCCATGGGAACGGCAGATGGTTTCATTTTCTTGAATCCAAAACGTTGGAGTATTGACTCAATGTATGCTCCCTGTGACAGTGAAATCATGCGGTGTTCTCTATCACGCTTGACGGCAAACCCTAGGATCCAATGAATTTCCCCCAAATTGGAAATACGAAATTCCTTCTTGAGACTCTCTTTGACCCTCACCATCAGCTCCAATGATGACATCAAGATTGTCAAGTCGTCAACATGCGTGACTATCACAATCGTCACATCACCTTCACACCAGTAAAACACTGCCTCATCAACATCACAATGCATCATGTTCAAATGACGCCGCAACACGCCGCACAAACACTTATACCAATCCTGTGCTGATTGTTTCAGCCCGTACAATGGCCGCAAGAGCTGTAGGACCTTATGCTTGTCTTGTGTCAATGTGAGTCCAGGCGGTTGTTTCATATAAATGACCTCATTATCGATGAAAGAGCCATTTAGGTAGGCATTTTTGATGTCCACCTGATGAATCTCATAGTCACATTCAGCGCCATATGCAAGTGCAGCCCGAATGGAAGCTAATTGTTGATGAGGAAGAAGAGGAGGATGAGATTGCAAAAGAACTCACAAGCCCTGAACTCTCTGAACCCCATGCCCAACAGGAGGCCACATCTGAACTGCATGCACTCCATAAGACACCGCCCATACTGCTGACCCTGTCGCCCATCCCAACGTTGTCAAATCCACCTAATCCGACGCTACCTGCTGCCCGACAGTCGTCTTGTGTATCAATTTTCTCTATTTTATTATTTAATATTCATATAAAGGTCGTGCTGAGGCGGACTTCCATCGTACACACAGACTATTGTTGGGCAGATGACTGAGCTCTTTACTGTCCCCCCCCTATTCCGATCGGAGTCTGACGGAGTCTTATCGGAGTCCGATCGGACTCCGATGAAAAAAAATCATTAATAGAATGGCAGTAAAATTCCTATTCCACTCCGATTTGACTCCGATCCCAGTCCGACCATTTTATCGGAGTCAAATCGGACAATATCGGACACAGTCCGATGGACTCCGAGCGGAGTCAAATCGGACTAATCGGAGTCTGATAGGAATATATCACATACATTAGAAATTATTCTAAGAAATGTACATAACTGTAATCCATTACAATAGTCCGATAAGAATATGTCACATGTCACATGTCGCATATCACATGACCATTGAGCAGATGGTCTGTGCACACCTGAAAGGTATATAAGGACAGCCAGCCATGCCCACTGAACCCCCATTCCCCTCGTCGAGAACCGATTAGTAATACATATTAGTAAGCCATGTAATGTGAGATAAGTAGATTACATAAGTATTTAAGTAGATTACATAAGTAGATAAGTAGATTACATAAGTATTTAAGTAGATTACATAAGTAGATAAGTAGATTACATAAGTAGATAAGGGGATTGCCTAAGTAGATAAGGAGATTGCATAAGTAGATAAGGGGATTACATAATTAGATTAATGTAGATAAGATTGTATATGTAAGCACATGCCTATATCAAATTTCCCACAACTTTAAAGTTTCTCACATGTCACAAGACTTGTCACAATTTCACACAGTTAGAAAAGTGAGAATTGTCACATGACCTATTAACAAAAAATGTAGAGGGCATGAATCTGACTAAGAATATGAAAACCAGATAAGTGTAAACCTGGCATTCACAGAGATAATTGCAATATACTATCAGGATTCCGCATTTTGTAGCACAGCCACTGCACTCCAATGTACCAAAGTCATATTCATGACATGCTCTATTAACAAAAGTTGTAGAGGGGGGAAATCCAATTCTATTGATGGTATACAAACATAAATAAACAAAGAACTTCATGAGATATAGCCCTTTCTTTCAAGTTTTTGTGACAATGCCAACACACCACACTTGTCAGATTCATAACATCTTCTATTAATCAAAAATGTAGAGGAATCAAATTTGCCTTGGTGGTGATATTCAAACATATGCAAACAAAGAATGTGTTGAGTTATCAGTAACTTTTTTATTCTTTGTGCAACAATATTGCCACTGAATCCAGGGGTAAATCTTCATAAACATAGTAAGCAAATATACACAATGCAGTATTTCTTTTATTTATACAGTGACTCAAAAAACCCTTTCATTGTTGCCAGCCTCAGGAAGAATGACTTATACCTCATCAATAAAGTTGGAGAAATATCAAAAAATCAGGGTAGATCTTCTACCATATCAGCATTATGTAATAAATCATATGTTACATAAGCACTGTTTTTTGATGAGATAAAAATGGCTTGGTTGGCACACCTCATTGAAAGGGTTTTTTGCCAAAGTGCCAGAGTGCTGGATCACATGGCTTTGTTGACAATATTATGTGACCATGTTGAATGTGAGTGGATAATTATTTTGAACTTTAACCAGTTCCATAACCATCATGCACACCTTTCACAAACCAAACAGCAGCATATCCTCTCTCTACTTGATGCTGGCCACACACCCTCTCATATTGCTTCTACCACTGGCTACAGCCTCAGTACCATCTCCAGACTTTGCACCAAGCATCATTATCACCTCTCAAAATCCATTGGAGTCATCCTAAAAAGCTTTCCCCTACCATGTCAGGTCTCAGCAGTGAAGTCATACCACACCTCAGCTGGACTGTGTTATGGACAGTGCCCTCATTGTGGTTTGTTCTAAGTCAACAGTGACAAGCAGAGTCTTGGTCTGCTCCCAGTCACTGGACAAAGGTTCTAGATGCTAAGTCAAACAATGATGAAGGTTCTGAAGACAATGAGGAAGAGAGCATTGAGATTAAACAAGGTTGAGAGCAATACTTGTCTAAGTTGGAACTAGAGAACTACAATATATGATGTGGGTTTGTATACACTTGGAGAACAAAGGAATTGTAAAAGGAAAGGTTTATTAGCTACCTTGAAAAGGTAATGTGAAGGAAGCTATAGAAGGAGATAAATGTCCAGGCTGTGCTATGTGCAGTTGTATGAGTAATGATGATAAAGTAATGTTCCACTGAGTCAGGAGCATGACAACAAAGGGAAACTGTAACAGACTTACATCACTGCTCCTTTGTCCACCACTGCCTGGTCATTGCAGCACCACCTCAACCACCACTTGTGACCTACCAATGATGCCATAGAATTTATTCAATTCACTTGAATGGCACATTGGCACATGGGCACATCACCCATCTCAACCCACTGTTACACTTCCTTTTCATCATGGACTATTATATTTACATCACTGCTGCAATATATGTACTATATTGGACACTATGTTCATCATGTATAGAAAACTCTGATGTACAGTAGAATTTCCAGTGCTTAATATCATCATCTCCCTTCCACATCATCTTCAGGACCTTTGTCACTGTTTGACTTAGCAGCTAGAATCTTTGACCAGTGGCTGGGAGTGGACCAAGACTCTGCTTGTTGCTGTTGACTTGAAACAAATCATGACAAGGGCATTGTCTGTATCATCCACAACATCCAAATGTCCCAAACATGGAGCAAACATGATAAAAACATGAATTGTGAGCCACACAGCATCAACAATGTATGACCAGACTCCACATGGACTGCAGCTGAGCTGGGCAGGGAGTACAGGTCTGGTTTGCACAGACCTGGACTATATGTACCCAGGCTGGATGTTACATGGACTTGACTCTACCCAGACACATGGCTGAGTGCAAAGTGCTGTGTCTTATGTACTGCATATGACATTTTCCCATATTTTACAACACACTTGCTCCTGCTACCATTTCTTTCCTCTGCTGCCCACTTTTCTGCTCCCTCCTGTTTCCTCTTACCTGTTCCCTCCTTGTCTTCTTCTCCTCTTCTCCCACTCATTCCCTCCTCATTGCTCAGCACCTGCTCACTCACTCACTCCTCCTCCTCCTCTTTCCTCCCTTGCCTGCTCACTTCTCTCACACATTCCCTCCTCACCTGCCCCTCTATTATTTAGCTTGCCCTTCCATTACTTAACTGGATGGCTGACAGGGTGGCTGATGGGTGGATGGTCATTGTGCTAGGTGGCTGTCTGGGTGGCTAGCCATTTTGGCTGGTGGTTGACAAGGTAGCTGGTAATTTGGGTGTGTGGCTGACAGGGTGGCTGGTAATCTGGCTGTGTGGCTGACAGGTGGGACAGCATATGCACAATAGTTATAGTCATCATGTTTGTACAAACTATGGTAAACAACCATACATATGTTATCACACTTGTAGTGAGAGTAGTGAAAGAAGTAGTTGGTCATTTGGTGGTGGTTGGCAAGGTGACTGACAGGGTGACTGACAGGGTGGCTGATAGGGTGGCTGATAGGGTGGCTGGTAATTTGGGTGTGTGGCTGACAAGGTATGAGACATTATATGCACAATGGTTATAGTCATATCATGTATGTACAAACATTGGTAAACAACCATACATATGCACATATCACACTAGTAGTGACAGTAGTAGTGAAGAAAATGACTTGTAGAAGTTGTATTTGTATCATATTAGAGGAGAATATGTACTATGCAGCTTGAAACTTATACAAATATATCAATCAAACATCAACAAACAATGCAAAACATGTTTCTTAATATTTGAAGTCTTTTTGGATTTTTTCATCGGAGTCCTATCAGAGTCTTATCGGACTGGGGGGGGAGGGTAAAGTATTGCTCTAAAGCTGCTAATGCTAGTAAGATTCTGACAGTCTTGAATCTTGAAACCGGGCTAAATGTGGCTCCAAAGTCTATTCCTGGTACTTGTGAAAAGCCTTGAGCAACCAATCACACTTTATATCTATTATCCGATTGCTTTATAGTGTAAACCCATCTACATCCAATAGGTTTCCTGTCTTTAGGTCTGTTTACTAATTCCCAAACATTTCTACTTTGTATAGATTTAATTTCTTCTTCCATAGCAGTTACCCATTTTGAATATGATTGAGGATCCTTATCTTTTATCTTGATAAGATCTCTATATACAACAGGTATTCCTTTTCTTCTGTTTTTTGATCATTGAGTTTTGATGCTGCTTTTGATAAGAGAAATTTATCTCTTTTTGCTTGTACTTTCTTTAGCCAAGCTTCATTATCAAATTCTAAATCATTAGATTCTGAATCTAATTTTGTATCCATAGTAACCGTCTTATCTAGATCAATATCTGGTATAGAAGGTTTCTTTATTATCTCAGGTAATAAGATATTCTTTTCAAATCTAGGCATTGGATTTAAATCTGATTTAACATCTGATTTATTTGTTTCTACAGAAGTTATTTTTTTAGTATTCTTTTTAGGAATAGGTCTAAGATCTTCTACAGATAGATCTGTCATATTAGAATCTGATGTTCTAATGTTTGGATGTTTTTTCTTTCCATACAAGTCTTCGGTAACTTTTTGAACTTGTTTGTCTATTTTATCATTTAGTTCTTTATCATTCTTAATTCTGTTTTGAATGACATCATTCCATTTCTTAAAGTTAAATTCAGCTTCAATTTAGCTGATGTTTATCTCCATAAACATTATCTTTAATAACTTTAACTTTTGGAATCCTAGATGATTTTCTTGTTCCAAACTTTTGTTGTATGACAGCTCTTTCCTGTTCTCTAGATCCAAATGGATTTCTAGCTTGTTCATCTGGATTAATAGACTGTTCTAATATTGTAGATCTAGAAACTGGTTTATCATTACCAAGTCTATTTCTTTTAACTTCTCAAAGATCTAACTTCTTTCCAACACGTTTAATTCCTTTAAATAAATCTATATTCTTTCTATAGTTTATGTCAAGATTTGACTTAGGAAGTTGAAAAGGTGTTTCAATTAATGATTTACTTTTATTAAGAGTATTCTTGGATTTATTCAGATTTTCAATCTGTTTTTCAAATTCTCTTATTTTAGCTAATTTTTCATCATCTCTTTGTGATTTCTCATTTATTGATGATTTCTTTAATGAAGGAGTATCAATAGCTTTTTGTTTTCCTTTATCAGTAAAATATTTAAAAGAATCATTAATTTCTTTCATTTTTTCGAAGTTGTCATTAATTCTTTTTAATGCTTGACTACTTCTAAAACCTTTTGTTTCAGGATCTTTTATATCTTTATCAAGATCACTTTTACTTTTATACATATCAGATATATTCAAATCTGATTCTGAATGTGAATCCTTCTTTGATCTATATGAATTACTTTTAGATATATTTGAATCATAATCACTTTCATCTGCTGAATATGATTTTGTGCTATGATATGAAGAATTACTGTCATGTAGATGATTGTCTAATTCCTTATTAGACTTATGATCATCTGAATCCAACGAATCATCATCATCTAAATTATTTGAATCATGAAATGATTTCCTTTTATCATTGATTGTAGTGTCATGATTATAATAATTCTTGTTTGATGGAATTGCTTTAAGATCTAAAGATGTGGGTATATCTTTATGAATAAGTTTATCTTTTGTTAATTTGGGAAATATGTTTTTGTCAAAGATGGCATGTGTAGCAATGACTATAGTATTCTTATCATTCATGAACTTATATGATTTGCTTTCATATCCAATGAATATCATCGGTTCAGCTCTTGTTTTTTGTTCATCATATTTTCATAAGGTGTTTTCCATTTTGTTCTTCTTAATGGTGTACGATTATATATGTGGACTGCAGTATCAAATGCAAATGACCACCATGATTTAAGACAACCAGATTCTAATAAAAGTGTATGTGCTTTCTTTAGAATGGTTTCATTTAATTGTTCAGCTCTACCATTTTGTTGATGAACATGTGGAGCACTTAGTTCATGTTTAATACCTTTTTCTTGAAAATAGTTATTTAGCTTTTGATTTACAAACTCTCCCCCTCGATCTGAACGCATACTTTTTACTTTTAAATTGAGTTGATTCTCAATATATATAATATATGCTTTAATAGCAGTAAAAGTATCAGCTTTAGATCGAAGTAATGCTACATAAGCAAAAGAAGAATAATCATCTAAAATTAATAAAGCCCATTTTTGTTTATGGTAAGACTGAATAGGTAATTCTATCAAGTCCATATGTATCAATTCTAGCAAGGTAGTTGCTCTATTAGTTGAAACGTGATATGGTTTGTTATCAAGTTTTCCCATGATACATGATTTACATATGCTTTTCATATGTGGTTTATTAACTTTAGAACTATTTTCAGTATTTCTGAACATATGACTTAACACATTATCACTTGGATGTGCCATTCTTCGATGCCAAATAAAATAATCAATAGTTTTAGAACTATTATTTAATAACAAATGTTGTAAAGGTCTTTTAATCTCAGTAGATAACCAACTTATAGAGTTAGTCTCTAAAGGATATCCTGTCAATGTTATGTTTCCCTTGTGTATAATAGTTTGTGTTTTTGTGTGATATACTTCATAATTCATACTAGTAAGTTGTGGTACAGATATAATTCTGTATGGCAACATTGGCATATAACATACGATCCAGTTTAGCATATGTTTTCCATGTCGGAAACATACTTGGCCTTGGCCTTCAATGAGTGTTTTCGCATTTTTGTCTGCAGTAGTAACTTTAACTGGTGTGATAAATTTCTTATATGACATAAAGTCATTTATAAATGGTGTACAATGTCTGGTAGCTCCAGAATCAATTACCCATTTATCATTCTTATTTAAAAGCATAATTTGTTCACTAGGAACCCTATATTTATAATTACATATACACAATTGTATCTACTGTTATTCAAAGCTTGATCTGATGCGTTCAATGCATTTACATTGGTAAGATTATCAAGCACTAAAACAGTATTAGATAAGTAATTAGAATAGTTTAAATTTGTCACATACCCAAATGGATCATCCTCATCAGATGGTCCTCCAGAGTTACTCTCAGAATTAGTTATATTCATATTTTCGACGTTAGTATTGATGTTTTCATCAATATATTCAATGCCACTGTTGTAACCATCATTTGCATCATTGTAGTGTTCCTCACTACTGTCTGATGAGATTCCATTCATTCTGAATCTTAGGAACTATCTTTGCTGACGTGAATTCCTCAATATTGCTATTAACAATATTAGTAACCAAAGTACTATATTGTTGATTCAAAGCATGTAAAATGAAGAATGTCAATACAAAGTCTGGAAGTTTGTATTTGTTCAGTTCCTAAATTGGAAACAGCTTTCATCAGTTTAGAGATAGCTATAATGGGATCTTGTCCTGGTTTCATAGACCAACTGAATATGTTTTTGTACAAAATGAAATATTTGGCTATTCCAGTTGTTCAAAAACTTTATCCAATTCAGTAATAGTTTGAGCTGGAGTATCTTTAACGTAAGACCATAGATTAGGTGCTAATGCCATTTTAATAATAGCATTTGTCTTTGCAGAATTTTCATCCCAATCAAGTCTTTCAGCATAAACTGATTTATACTTTAATTCCCAATATGTTTTTTGCTCAATAGTACTGGTTTTTTCATCAACTAAGGGAGGATAGTTTTCTCTTTCTCTGGTTACATATTTGGTATACCCTTTCATGGCTAAGTATGCCATTAAAGTTTCCTTCCATTTTTTATAATCCATTATACCATTGAAGATCAAAAGATATTTTTCAAGCGATTCTTTATCGTCTTTTCCTCCACATAAATAATTTGCCAATCTATTTTTAGAGGAAACAAAATCTTTCTCCTCCCTTTGCATCTCAGCTGCATAGACGACTTCATCATAATCTTGCTTGTCATGATAAACAACACCATCATGAATCCAGATAGGGTGTTCTCTGGCTAGTCTCTTCCTAGCCAATTCTTGAGAAAGCTCCTTCGGAACATAAGGGTCATCAACCCTTCAGAGCATTGTATCGATAGTCTTCTTTAAAGACTCATATTGCGAAGCAGGGCGGCCATTGAAACCCATGTAGTGACATTTTGGACCGAGATGTTGTGGGAATCCAGGGATGTCAGATAATTTTTCTCGATGTGTGATGATCTCAATTTCTCCATCTTCTTCCTCAGCCCTGTCAAACAGATCTAACAAGATCAGATCTACTTTCTCGCTGATGGCCATGCCATCTTCTGATCTATATTTGACACCTAAGATATGCGGTTTATCGCCAATGTCCCTGACTTCCTCAGTCAGGAAACAATCAAGAATGAAACCAAATGTGTCAATACGAGGGGCAAAGGAAATTTGGTGTGCGGGAAGATCGTAAGATCGGATTGCTGGATATATTTCCCTGATCTCAGGGGTATCTTTGATATTGTTATATCTGGCACAAGAATGCGCCAAATGGACAAGCATATGGATCACATGATGCCATATCATCGGCGTCATATTTGTTCATGATGTTAAGAACATCCTCCTTGGTCAAATTTAGATTCCTGATCAGGACCCGAGCTAAAATGCCTTGATTGATGTAATTTTTGTAGCCGATAGCTCCATCAAGATAGACATGATAGTACATTTGAGTGCAGAGAGGACTGATTTGGTAAACGCGTGACATTTCAATTTGTTTCTAAAAATAAAAATATATTAGCCTAATTCTTATTTCTTGAATGATACATGAGAAAAAAGAGTGCTTATCAGGCTGTGCTATTTTTGAAACAATACGTCATGGACTTGTTCGGCAACGCAAACGACTCATTGGGGTTATATGGATGTTGTTATGCCAATCTCGTACCAGGGCTCCTTCAAATTCCCTGCATACAAACTAGTATGTATGTATGTATGTATGTGTGTATGTATCTGTGTAAGTGACATCCTCGGACGTCCTAATCTAGTTGGGGTGCTATTCATCTGCCCAACAATAGTCTGCATGTACGACGAAAGTTCGCCTCAGCATGACCTTTATACGAATATTAAATAATAAAATAGAGAAAACCAACAAAAATGGTTATTATGATATATGCAGTAATGTAATGGGCAATTGGGGGTGCGTGAAGCCTTTACAGGGGATCGGCCCTGTTATCCGCATAAAGTGGCCCAAAATCCGTGTCTTTTTTAGTAGTGGTGTGACAAAACCACAACGTGTTTTAAGATCCGTCGATCCTGGGAGAATTTGATTTCATTGTTCCCAACAATGCATGACTCCGATGCGTGACACCAGATATTTAATCTATCTTCCCAGATAGTCTGTCACAAGTGTGACAGAAATGGTATCCCTGCTACCATTAAGCGACTATTTATCCCATAGTTGGGTTAGCATTCATTCGTAGGCATGAGAGAAATGTCAACACAGATCACACAAATCTAATCAGCTATAGATCCCATCGGTCTTGATAGAGGGCCATCAGCCATATCTTTGATCCGATATTTGAGATCTTATCAGCTGATCTGATCACACACTTAAACTATTTATAATACACTTTAGACTACTACCCTTATTGTGACTCCAAATGAGTCATAAGTATGAGTCATTATGACTAATCATGAGTCATAATTATGAGTCATTATGACTATAAATGAGTCATAACTGTGAGTCATAATTGTGAGTCATAAGTCACATGACTAACATTATGTAAGCTATTTATGATTAAATATGAAACACTTAATTAATAGTTATTCAATCTTATCTAATTAGATAAGATATAGATAAGACATAGATTAGATAAGGAATTCATTACATTAGTTATTGTAATGAATGTAACTAATCTAATGTAACTATTATAATAACTGTCAGAGTTTCGACATCCATGACGTATTGTTTCAAAAATAGCACAGCCTGATAAGCACTCTTTTTCTCATGTATCATTTGGGAAATAAGAATTAGGCTAATATATTTCTATTTTTAGAAACAAACAAATATGTCTCACATTTACCACATCGGTCCTCTCTTCTACCAAATCTCCGTTATCGAGTATCTCAATAAGGCTATTGGCAAGACTGGATTTATCAACTCTGGCGTTATTGCTCGAGTTTTGATTAACAATAGGAAATTGACTAAGCAGGATGTCTTGGACATCATAAGCAAGTACGAAGAGGAGGACATGCTCAAATGCAATCCATATGGTCGCCTCGCTCATGTTGTCTACATGGCACATGCTTGTGCCAGTTATAATTGCATCAATGGCACCCCTGATGTCAACGATCAATATCCACCAGTTCGGGCTTTCAATTGCCTGGCATCACAGATCTATCTTGTGTCACGGCTGCATACTTTCAGCTTCATTTATGATTGTTACCGAACTGAGGAAGTTAGGAGCATTCATGATCCGCAGCCGCACATCCTTGGCATCAAGTACATGTCCAATGATGGCAGATACGTTCAGGAGAATGTAGATCTCAGCCTCCTTGATATGTTTGTAAAGTACAAACATGAGGAAGGTGCCAATGATGGCAACGCCAAAATCGTCACACGTCCGCAACAGATTTTGGACATCCCTGGATTCCCACAATATAGTGGCCCTCAGGGTCACTATAATGGCTACAATGGATGTCCCACGCCTCAATACGAATCTCTCAAAAAATCCATTGATCTAACCCTGCATAAGGTTGATGAACCTTATGATCCAAAGGAGCTTTCCCATGCACTAGCTAAGAAAAGGCTAGAAAGGAACACATGATCTGGATTCACGATGGTTTTGTTTATCATAGCAAGGAAGACTATGATGCGGCTGTTCAGCATCTGATATACAGAAGCAGGAGGCAGAAGCTCTTATAGAGCTTAATCAGATACTTGAAAAAGGCCAAGTATGAGCCTAAGGTAACTGATCTAAATCAGCTATTATCAAAAGCTGATATCATTGTGACAGCGTACATATGCAGGGGTCGTGAGGACCCCAACAACAGTTCAGAAGAAGGAGTTACGTCACTCCCCATACAATCACACACACCCGGGAAAGTTTATCCCCAGTTGCAGGAGAGAGACTGGAGCGGGAGCTCTGGAGACATTCAGCCCATTGTCCCAAGTGCAGATGAGATCAGGAAGTTTGGGAAGCTCAGTGCTTTCCGAGGACAGCATCAACTACCAGGTATAGTACCTAGTAGTCATCGTACTTGTACACAGGCAGACCAAAATGGTCCAAAATGAATTTTTTGTCGCAGTCTGATAAGATTGAAAATCAGACTAAAAAAGATAATTTCCCAACGGTTAAATCTGATGAAAACTTCATCAAAATGAGTTTACTCATATGTCTAACTTGGATAACTTTGTATATGTTCCTGATGAAATCATTGACATGTATTATCCTAAGAGTAATCCTTTTTTTAAAAGGAGAAGAAACTGCGTTCACCATCCATAATGAAAACATTGTTCAACAATTCCCAGAGTCTCAAGGACATATCAATAATACCCCTGAACCAACATTATTAAATACAAAGAAATTATTGCTGGTTTAATTAAACGTCTACAAAGGATCTGTGGGAAACAGAGAGCTGATGATACAAATCAAGATAATGGTTGGAATGATGAACACAAATCAGATGATGATGAGAAACCTTGGGATATGAACCAACAAAAGCATCCGATTGGATTGACAAAAATTCAGAAGAAATTGTTTATCTGAAAAACAATATTTCCAAACCAAGGAATCTTTGACGAAAGAAGAGGGTTCACAATTTTTAAGCTCCATAAATCAGATGGCAGAAAAACATTGCACCTATAAGAGAACCAGGTTCTTCATCAAATAGGAAATTCTATAAATCAGGTTCAGGTACTGAATCAAAATCTGATAAGAATATTCAGTCTAATTTCAGCATAAAAGCGAAAGAATTAGAACTTGCATTTCCATTCTTTATAAATGTTAAATATAGGGCTCACAAACAAACACATATCATAAAACATACCAAAAATCATCCTATTTGGAATAAGATTGGATTATGTTATATGGTTTTGTTTCAACCCAGATACTATAAAGAACAAGTTTGGCCTATGTATCCTAAATTATCTGAAATTGTCTCATATCCTCAGCATTGGAGGAGAAATGTTTATTTTACTTATGAACATAGTGTCATTAGTTATCTTCATTTCACTGAGAATTCTAAATCTAGACTTGCTTGGTGGACTTTAGATGATTTTGTTTCCTCTAAAAATAAATTGGCAAATTATATATGTGGAGGAAAAGACGATAAAGAATCACTTGAAAAATATGTTTTGATCTTTAATGGTATAATGGATTATAAAAAGTGGAAGGAAACTTTGATGGCATACTTAGCCATGAAAGGTATACTAATATGTAACCAGAGAAAAAGAAAACTATCCTCCCATCATTGATGCAAAATCTGGTACCCTTGAGCAAAAACATATTGGGAATTAAAGTATAAATCTTTATGATGAAAGACTTGATTGGATGAAAATTCTGCAAAGACAAATGCTATTATCAAATGGCATTAGCACCTAATCTATGGTCTTATGTTAAAGATACTCGAGCCCAAACTATTGCTGAATTAGATAAATTTTGGAACAACTGGAATAGCCAAATACTTATTTTGTATAAAAACATATTCAGTTGGTCTATGAAACCAGGACAAGATCCCATTATAGCTATCTCTAAACTGATGAAAGCTGTTTCCAATTTAGGAACTGAGAATAAATACAGACTTCCAGACTTTGTATTGACATTCTTCATTTTACATGCTTTGAATCAACAATATAGTACTTTGGTTACTAATATTATTTGGCATCGAAGAATGGCACATCCAAGTGATAATGTGTTAAGTCATATGTTCAGAAATACTGAAAATAGTTCTAAAGTTAATAAACCACATATGAAAAGCATGTGTAAATCATGTATCATGGGAAAACTTGATAATAAACCATATCACGTTTCAACTAATAGAGCAACTACCTTGCTAGAATTGATACATATGGACTTGATAGAATTACCTATTCAGTCTTACCATAAACAAAAATGGGCTTTATTAATTTTAGATGATTATTCTTCTTTTTGCTTATGTAGCATTACTTCGATCTAAAGCTGATACTTTTACTGCTATTAAAGCATATATTATATATATGAGAATCAACTCAATTTAAAAGTAAAAAGTATGCGTTCAGATCAGGGGGAGAGTTTGTAAATCAAAAGCTAAATAACTATTTTCAAGAAAAAGGTATTAACATGAACTAAGTGCTCCACATGTTCATCAACAAAATGTAGAGCTGAATGATAAATGAAACCATTCTAAAGAAAGCACATACACTTTTATTGAAATCTGGTTGTCCTAAATCATGGTGGTCATTTGCATTTGATACTGCAGTCCACATATATAATCGTACACCATTAAGAAGAATGAAATGGAAAACACCTTATGAAAATGTGATGAACAAAAAACCCAATATGTCAAACTTTAGGATATTTGGATGTCTAGCATATGTCTATATAGTAAAAGAAAGAAGAAAGAATAAATTATCACCAAGAGCTGAACCAATGATATTCATTGGATATGAAGCAAATCATATAAGTTCATGAATGATAGAATACTATAGTCATTGCCTACACATGCCCTCTTTGATGAAAACATATTTGCCAAATGAACAAAAGATAAAACTATCCATAAAGATATACCCACATCTTTAGACCTTAAAACAATTCCATCAAACAAGAATTATTATAATCATGACACTACAATCAATGATAAAAGGAAATCATTTCATGATTCAAATAATTAGATGATGATGATTCATCAGATTCAGATGATCATAAGTCTAATAAGAATTAGACAATCATCTACATGACAGTAATTCTTCATATCATAGCACAAAATCATATTCAGCAGATGAAAGCAATAATGATTCAAATATATCTAAAAGTAATTCATATAATCAAAGAAGGATTCATGTTCAGAATCAGATTTGAATATATCTGATATGTATAAAAGTAAAAGTGATCTTGATGAAGATACAAAAGATCCTGAAATAAAAAGTTTTAGAAGTAGTCAAGTATTCAAAAGAATTAATGCTAACTTCGAAAAATATGAAAGAATTAATGATTCTTTTAAATCCTTAATTAATAAAGGAAAACAAAAAGCTTTGATACTCCTTCATTTAAAGAATCATCTACAGATAAGAAATCACAAAGAATGATCAAAAATTACCTAAGATAAGAGAATTTGAAAATCAGATTGAATATCTGAATAAATCTAAGAATACTCTTAATAAAAGTAATCATTAATGAAACACCTTTTCAACTTCCTAAGTCAAATCTTGACATAAACTATAGAAAGAATAGATTTATTTAAAGGAATTAAATGTGTGGAAAGAAGCTAGATCTTCGAGAAGTTAAAAGAAATAGAATTGGTAATGATTAAACCAGTTTCTAGATCTACAATACTAGAACAGTCTTTAATCCAGATGAACAAGCTAGAAATCCATTTGGATTTTAGAGAACAGGAAAGAGCTGTCATACAACAAAGTTTGGAACAAGAAAATCATCTAGGATTCCAAAGTTAAAGTTATTAAAGATAATGTTTATGGAGATAAACATCCAGCTAAAATTGAAGCTGAATTTAACTTTAAGAAATGGAATGATGTCATTCAAAACAGAATTAAGAATGATAAAACTAATGATAAAATAGACAAACAATTCAAAAAGTTACCGAAGACTTGTATGGAAAGAAAAACATCCAAACATTAGAACATCAGATTCTAATTGACAGAACTAACTGTAGAAGATCTTAGACCTATTCCTAAAAAGAATACTAAAAAAATAACTTCTGTAGAAACAATAAATCAGATGTTAAATTAGATTTAACTCCAATGCCCAGATTTTGAAAAGAATATCTTATTACCTGAGATAATAAAGAAACCTTCTATACCAGATATTGATTCTAGATAAGACAGTTACTATGGATACAAAATTAGATTCAGAATCTAATGATTTAGAATTTGATAATGAACCTTGGCTGAAAAAAGTACAAGCAAAAAGAGATAAATTTCTCTTATCAAAAGCAGCATCAAAACTCAATGATCAAGAAAACAGAAAGAAAAGAATACCTGTTGTATATAGAGATCTTATCAAGATAAAAGATCAAAATCCTCAATCATATTCAAAATGGGTAATTGCTATGGAAGAAGAAATTAAATCTATACAAAGTAGAAATGTTTGGGAATTAGTAAACAGACCTAAAGACAGGAAACCTATTGGATGTAGATGGGTTTACACCATAAAGCAATCGGATAATAGATATAAAGTGCAGTTGGTTGCTCAAGGCTTTTCACAAGTACCAGGAATAGACTTTGGAGCCACATTTAGCCTGGTTTCAAGATTTGAGACTGTCAGAATCTTACTAGCATTAGCATCTTTAGAGGGTTGGGTACTCAAAGCACTAGATGTTAAAACTGCTTTTCTATATGGCCAATTAGAAGAGGAGATATATATGGAACAACTGGAAGGTTTCAAAACCAAAGATACTAATAAAGTATATAAGCTGAGAAAAGCTTTATATGGTTTGAAACAAGCATCTTTAGCTTGGAATATACAAGCACATAACAGTATAACTAAACTAGGGTTTAGAAGATTATATGCTGATACAGGAATATATGTCTACAGAAACAACAAAGACATGTTGTTATCATCTTATATGTTGATGACAATATTCATGGGCAATAATGAAAAGACTGTTGATGACTTTAAAAAGAAATTTATGAATAAATGGGAAAGTAGAGACTTAGGAGATCTAAGTGAATATTTAGGAATGAATATTGTGATAGACAAAAGTAAATGTACTGTCACAATTGATCAAGCCAAATATGCAAAATCAGTTAATACTCCTTTACCAGCTGGTTATGTACCAAATAAACAAATAGAAGGCAAAGCTACACCTGAAATGATCACATACTATCAACAGCTGATAGGATCATTATTATTTCTAGCAATGTGTACTAGATTGGATATCGTTTATGCTACAATATTAATGTCACAATTTCACATTAGATTATTGTATAAAATATGATGGTCATGATGCTTATGGTTTAATTGTATATGCTGATGCTGATTGGGCTTCAAATCCAATTGATAGGAAGTCAACAACCGGTATGGTTGTAAAATTAGCAGGAGCACCAGTATACTGGAAATCAGCTAAACAAAAAACAATAGCATTATCTTCAACAGAAGCTGAATACATGGCTGCATCAGATGCATGCAGACAGAGAGTGACGTGACAAGTCACATGCGTGACATGACTCAAACTATGACATCACTGATGTATCATAAATAACTCATATGACTCATATGACTCATAATACGTCATATAGAACATTATGATGTCATATAGAATGTTATGGAATATCTATTGATAATAATGACTCATATAGAAGGATATGATGTCATAAAGAACATATTAGAAGGAATATTAATAGATGAAGACTCAGAATGACTCATTAGTGGTACTGGTATTATGTAATAGGTAGATTACACTGTATTTAGGTTAGGGTTTATGAAAGATATATAAGGAGGGCGTTCTGAGCAACTATCCCCTCAGTTTTACAACAAACTACATTTTAGTTAAGGCAAACCTAGCTAAGCAATGTAAGTAATTGAAACCTTACTTAGCTAGTGTACTGTGCTGCTCTTTATTGTTTCAATAGGTCATGGGCCCTGGCGACTGCCTTCAAACACTCAAGTGGATGGGTGTTGTATTGTTGGGGTTTAAAAGTCTATAGTGTATAAATGTAGTAGATAGTGTTTTTTGAGTTTGTGTGTGATTGACTGACATCAAAGATCTCTAAAAATATCTGTTCTAAAGATATGGCTGATGGCCCTCTATCAATAGAATAGATGAGATCTAAAAGTCAATTGTGTGATCTGTGTTTGACATTTTCCTTCAACTGCACTGCTCTTTATTGTTTCAATAGCCTCTGTTCCAGGTTTGCTATCAGCTGGAGTTTTGAGGCTAAAATGGCTGACAGGGGTCATGGGGTTCACAAGACTCCTTGTGAGCAACATGGAGTAATTGTATGACCATTTGCTGCCTTTCTATATTAGATACACTGAGCAGGAGTTGGACAAGGAACATGACAAGTTGTGACTTATGAATGATGTGCATGATCAATATCATTTGATTGCTAAGTGTTTTCATATGGCCTGGCAAACTTTAGCAGGCAGGGGGGTATGTCTCCTGGCTTGATGAACTTTCATACCACCTTGTGAGACTGTCATACCACCCGGTGACATTTTTGCCAGGTCTTGCAAGTGTTGGTCAATGTGTCACCTGTCCCAGCAAGTTTCACCAGGTTTCCAACTTTTTGTAGATGGCACAGCTTCTGCCAATGAGTGATGGACCACATGACAGTCAGTTTTGAGTGTAGGCCAGGAACATGGCGACCACCTCTCACTGGCATTCATGACACTCTCATGCACTCATGGGAATCGCAACCCAAACGGCATTGGAGCTAACTCTAGTGACCTTGTTATGAGCACTTTGGTCATTGGTCACTGAGATCAACATCCAGGCACAGAATACCACACGATCGAGGTCAACAAGGCATACTATAAAACTGTTGTGTCATCGCAGCGCCAGATAACTATCAGTGCTGTATTGTACAGCAAGTGCCTTGAAACACAAGCCAAAAATATCCTACATTGCTGTTGAAACAATTAAAGTGAGGCCGATGTGGAACGGCGTTTGGCCTAAGGGGCTACAGAGGTCTGTCAGTGGTTGCTGGATGACTAAGATGGCACTAATAGGGAGACGATAATGAGTGGAACGGCAACTTTGTCGCCGAGCGAAGAGGTTCACAGAGATAAGGTAAGGAATGGAGTGGTATTAACTGTCCTCTACTACATACATGCATTCTTTATATACTTCCAAACACAAGGCTTACCTGCGGCAATGCTTTGTCACCGAGTCCATTGGTCTGTGCGCATCCTGTTCCTCCTCCTGCATTGGATTTATTGTCCAGTCGGTGGGGATGGCCCTTATGATGCGGTTCGGTGCAAAGGTTCGTAGCTCGGCGTTCTCCAGTCCTGATCTCAGTTGTCGGTCCACTTCAGCTGTCGGTCTCAACGTAGCCGGAACTGGCACATTACACTGCGGAGCATGAACTAATACTGGTACCATGTCTCCACATGTCCCTCAGTATAAGAGGCCATACTGTGTGGAGTAGCAACATAGACAAGCGCAATGCTGTCTAAAGTGCATATCCATGCGTATTTCCTATGTCCTCATCAATAATGCATTGGCTCTTTGTTCATATGCCTTGCTCTTGCCCAACAGATTGCTGCAACGTCGAAACTTAGATGCAAGGTCTCAAGATCCTGCAGAGGCCATCTGGAAAAAGGTGCGTGTAGATGTGTTCATGCATTGTGATGACCATGATGCTGCAAATTGCTCAGCAGTTTGGAATCACTTGAATGGCATGATTGCTATCCTGGCCAAGGGGCCCAGTTTGAGTGTGCACATTTGCTTGTGAGTGACATACCAGTTCCTCACTTGCAGGCTATCCAAACACACTCTCCAGGTACCTCTGGACTACTCAAAGTCCATCAGTCCAAATAATATGGCCTCTATCACCATCATCCATATACCCTTGCCTTACTCTTCATCATCAAAGGAATATGAAGGTCCCATTCTCTTCAACCCAGGTGGACCAGGTGGAAGCAGAGTCAACCTTATTCTCACGGCAGGAAGTTTGTTTCACTCAATTCTTGGAAATGCATTTTGTTATGGATGATGCCCTCGTCGTGGTTCGTTCTAAGTCAACAGCAACAAGCAGAGTCTCAGTCCGCTCCCAGTCACTGGACAAACAGTCTAGACACTAAGTCAAACAATGACGAAGGTCTGGAGAACAATGAAGAAGAAGAGTGTTGAGATTGAGCAAGGTTGAGAGCAAGACTCGTCTAAGTTGGAACTGAGGTTACTCTACAATACATGGAGCTTATATACATTTGGAGAACAAAGGAATCGTAAAAGGGAACAAAGCTGTAGTTATCTGAGAAAGGAAATGTGAAGGTAACTACGAAAGGAGATAGCATCTGGGCTGTACACTGCGCAGTAAAGATGGATATGAAACGGTTCACCAAAACACAAAGACAAAACAAAAAGAGGACTGTAACATTACCCCCTTCGTATGTGAGAAGTCACCGACTTCTACCAAGAATTCGTCCAACCGTGGTCCTGTCTTGACTCCAACCAACTAATAATGTTACCGACATCTTTGTCAGCGGTCTCCACGCGCCACTGTAAACTTTGAATTGCTCTCTGCAGCTGTTTTGCCTGAGCGAGCATTGTGTTGCGTTCCTCATAGGTGAGAGTATGGGGGTTGGTGGTGAGAGTGAGGGCCGTGATGAAGTCGAGTGGCTCAGAGAACAAGTTGAAATATGTGACGAGGGTAGCAAGGTATCACTAACATTGTCGAGCATGGCATTGTGGGGATGGGTGACGACAGGTGGAACGGGTATAACAGGGACAGTTACAGTGTCAGCGAGTTCTGCTGGATGTTCATGCAGTTTGGGGAGGTCAGCAAATTCAAAGTCATCAATAGTGATGGTGGTGTTGACAAAGGCCTCAAGGGGGAGGTCGTGGGTAGTGGCGAGGAAGGGCGAGAGGATGGCGGCAGGTTTGATGTAACAATGGCCACATGCTGTGACCAGGAGGGCAAAGGCAAAGGCAACAAGGTAGGCAATGGTGGTGAAGAAGGCGGGCATGGTGTAACAAATAGGTTGGGGACCCAAAGCATCCCAAAGCATCCTTTTATACTCAGTTGAATACTTCGCCATCATAATTGACAGTCAGGAGTTCTTCTTCTGAAAATTGGTAAGATGACGTGGGTGCTCTGATGCTGGGAAAGTATTCAAGTTCTTGCTCAGATTCTTCTGATTCGCTTAGCTCATTTCTGGTGGTGATGGAAACCTTGTTCCCCTGCTCAGGGTCTGTTGCAGGGTTATTGCCTTGTGCAGTGCCTGTTCTGGTGGGTCAGGGATAACAGGTTCGCCATTGAATATGTTCAGGAAGTCTAGGCTATCCATTGCATCGTCGAAATTGGCTTGTGCGTTTGGGACATGCCGATCAGCAACCCATCAGTATATTTTGATTCTTTTGCCAGCGCGTTTTAAATTCTGAATGAAGGCATATTTTTCAGGATCTTCTCATCGAAGAGCTGTCTCAGCATACACATTATATGTGTGATTTAAAGGTATGTTGGGTGATGGAAGATATGACAATCTGGCATCAGGATAATATGGTAATTCTTCAGGATCAAATGTAAGATCCATATATTTTGGGAGATAATGAAGTCGAGCATTAAATGGGAATTCTACATGTCCTTGTGGATGTGTGAGGTGTCCGGTGGTTAGTCTTGAGACTCTGGGTGCAATCTGTCGAGCTGCTTGTGTCTGGATGATTTTGGAGAATTGTGGTAATCCTAACAGAGAGGTTGGAGGGCGATAGATAGGAAATTTAATGATTCATCCTCGAAATCTTTCGTAGAGTTTTGGAGAATACCATCCTCAAGTAGAACAGTATTTCTTCAATGTTTTGTTTAAGGATTCGGCGGTTATGATAGCGAGACATAGGTGTTTTACAGTTGTCTTCTCCATTTATATGCTTGCAGGATATCTGCAGCATTGCCTAGATTGCGTTCTGGTTCCCAGGAGTGTTTGTTCGGGCCGTAGTTTTTCCATTTAACCAAATATTGATATCCTGCTCCACACTTTCGATGTGCAAGAACTGCCTCAACTTCAAACTCCTCCTGTCCATTTACAATATCAGGAGGTGGGGCTGTGTAATTCGGTCCATGCGTTTCAGTCTCCCTATATGGCATAAGGAGTGATGTGTGAAAGACTGGATGAATGTGCCATTGTTTTGGAAGTTTGAGTTTGTACGTTACTGGTCCTAATACTTGCTCAATATTTGATTGACTTGTCTCTGATTTGTCTGGCAACCATTTGTCTGGCTAACTCATGCGCAGCAAGCGCTTCTTTTCTAGCTTTTCGTAACATCTGTAATCGTTCTTCTGCTGCTGGTGCCATCATTTTCTGCGCCGTAGTAGGTAGTGCAACAGGGTTTGTTCCATACATAAGCTGGAAAGGTGATGCTTTAACTGAATCATGATGGCGATTGTTATGGGCAAATTCGGCAATTGGTAATAATTGTTTCCAAGTATGGGCTTTGTTTGCACAGAATATTCAAAGATATACTAGTTCTTGATTAACTTGTTCCGTTTCTCCATCGGTTTGCGGATGGTAGGCGGTGCTCATTCTATGATCGATTCCTAGCGTCTTTCTGATTTCTTGGAAAACTTTAGCTGAGAATTGTGGTCCTTGATCTGAGATGAGTATGTTGGGTAAACCAAAGTGTTTGAATATTTTGGAGATATAAAGGTCTGCCATTCCTAATGCATCAATGGTTTTCTTGCAAGGAGTAAGGATTACCCCCTTCATAAGACCATGGTCCACTGTGACCAAAATCGAGTCAAATCCATTAGAAATAGGAAGATCTGTGATAAAATCCAGGGTAACTTGTTGAAACGGTCAAGTCACCTTAGACCCAATTGGTAGGAGGGCCGGGGTATTAGGGTGAGTGTTCACCTTCATTTGCTGAGATGTAGCACAACCTATAATCCATTCCTTGACGTGTTTATACATCCCTGGCCACCAGTAATCTTGTTGTAACAATTCTAATGTTTTCAAGCATCCAGGGTGTCCAGAAGTAGGCAATTCATGAACTGTTTTAATAATACTTGTGCGAAGCATTCCAAGATCAGGGATATATGCTCTGTTGATGTATCGAATGATTCCATCCATGAACGCCCAATCCTGGAGTTTGGATTTAATAGGTGGGGCGCGTTGCATCTCTATGACTTCAATGATGGGTTTTCCAAAGCTGTCAAGTGATGTAGCATCTCGAATCTTCTGAGCAAGATCTGTAGCAATAAGGTGGATAAACTTGTTATTAGGTAGCATGATAACATCGTCCGGAGTATCATCATCTTTCATATGATCAGGTCGGCGGGATAATGCATCTGCTTCAAACATTTTCGTCCCAGGTACATGCTCAATTTTCAAATCGAATTCTGATAGCATCATAGACCATCGAGCTTGTCAAGGTGTCAATCGCTGCGGGGTTTTATAGAATGAAAGGTTTTTGTGGTCGCAATGGACTATAATGGGGTGTGGTGATCCATGCAACAAATGTCACCATGCCTGTAGTCCTTCAATGATAGCCAACAGTTCTCGGTCATAAATCTGGTAATTCTGTTCTGTCATGGTTAAGGCATGTGATATAAAACCACAAGGATGGAGGGATCCGGAGGCATCAGCTTGTTTCAATACTGTGCCAGTGGCTTTATTGGAAGCGTCTGTTTGTAGGATAAATGGTTTTGTGGGATCTGGCATGTGTAGGACTGGCATAGACAAAAACTTGCATTTTAGTTCATCAAAAGCCGCCTGACAATCAAGCATCCAACTGAAGGTTAAACCTTTCTTTGTTAAGTCTGTCAATGGTTTTGCTATCGCAGCAAAGTTGCCAATGAACTGTCTATAGAAATTTCCGAATCCAAGGAACAATCTAACTTGTTTGACCGTAGTGGGGATTGGCCAATCTCTGATACCAGCAAGTTTTACAGGATCCATCTGAATATGACCAGGCATAATAACCATGCCCAGGAATTCAACCTCTTGAATGCAGAATTTGCATTTTTCTAACTTCAAAAATAGGTCTTTTTCCTGTAAGTGCTCTAAGACTCATTTGGTTCGTTTCTGCATTTCCTCTTTTGTTTTCCACAGATCAGAATATTGTCCATATAGATAATGAGCCATCCTTTGTTAATCATATCCTGGAAGTACTCGTTCATCATGGTCTGGAACGTCGAGGGCAAATTGCAAAGGCCGAAGAACATTACTGTTGGTTCATATAAACCACGATTTGTAATGAAGGCCGCTTTCCATTCATTGCCTTCTTTAATTCGAACATTGTTATATCCCCAGTGCAAATCAAGTTTAGTGAAGTAGTTTACACCTTCTAATTTTGTCATTAGATCTGAGACTAGGGGTAGCGGATAGGCGTTTTTGATTGTCCATTTGTTAAGGTAACAATAGTCCTGGCAGGGTCTAAGAGCGCCACTTTCTTTCTTTGAAACAAAGAAAAATGGTGACACTTGTGGTGATTTGGATGGTCGAATATATCCTTTGTCTAATTGCTCTTTTAATCCATTCGTCAAGCGTCGACTGTTCTTTTAGTGATAGCGGGTAGATTTTGCTAACTTTCGGTGTAAATCCAGTTTTGAGTTCAATTGCGTGGTCCCATGGATGTGATGATGGGAAACACTCTGATGCTTTCTTCTCAAAGGTAAACTGCCAGGGAATGTACTTGGGTGGCAAGACAGTTGGCATTTCATCACATTTTGCTTGATGTTCGAATGCCTGTGATGCAGATGTTTTTACTCTTATCCAATATTTGTCTTCTCCCCATTGTTGAGTATCTAGTGCCATGCGCCAAATAGGTTTGTCATCTTCTAAATTGTTGTCCATTTGGAGGGTTTTCTTTCGCCAATCGATAGTTGGGTTATGCTTTTCTAGCCATGGTATCCTGAAGATGATTTCTTGATCCCCTAAGATTGTGATCCATAACCAATTATCATGTGGTTTCCCATTGATTGAATAGGTAAAATGAGTTTGATGCGTGATCATGCCTTTTTGGTTAATAGTTCTGTCAGTGTTTTTGACTTTAATTGGTTGTTTGAATTTTTCTTTTGGCCAATCTTTTGATATGCGTTTGTCAATGAAGTTTCCTTCTGCTCCACAATCAATGAGGGCAGATATTTCAGCGGGTTTATTGTTGGTTTGCACAGTGATTGAAATCCGTTTATCATTATTGGATTGTACAATTACAGAATCGAGTGCTAATTGTTCAACTTTATGGGAGGCATCAACTGCTTTCTGGCGTCTCCTTCTTAAAAACCCTCTGTTTCAAGTTCCTGGAGGAAATTCCCATGCTCCTTGTCTGGGAGTGCTTTCAATAGTGCCCTAATGCGTTGGGCAGCTGATTCTTCAGAGGTCATTTCCTCTATAGTTCTAATAGTGCGATTCTGAGGAGGGGATGGTTTGTTGGGCACTGTCTGTGCGTTCCCTTTGTTCGGGCAATCCCTGGATATGTGTCCCTGAGTTCCGCATCGGAAACACTTGCCGGTTTTCCGATATTCCTCCTTTTGGGCATCTGAAAGGTGTCCAGTAGTTACAGTATTGATCCCTTTCGATCCTGGTGCCGAGTTCCTCAAGTTTTGGTTAAATTTGAAACGCCTCTCTGTGTTTCCTGACCCAGAAGACTGGTTCATCAGTTTCAGGGTTTCCCAAGCGTTGTGTAATCTCTCCGCAGCATCATAGGCTGTTTCCATGTTGATGACTGCGGGATTTTCGATGATTTTTGCTGCAACTGATGCTGGGAGTCCTTTACAGAAATAGATTTGCTGCGCCATAAATCCTGTAATTCCAGTGGATTGAATGAGGGACCTAAATTTCTGAATCTAAGTGGGGATATTGATATCTCTGCCCACTTTGACTTTATCTAGATCATTCAGGGTCCTGGCTGCGGTGTCTGACTCGCCCCAATCGGCTAAGAATCGCTTTTTGAAGCCGCTGTAGCTATCCCAAGAGAGCATTGTTCCTTCTTCCTTTTTCTTTCCTTTGTCTGTTGTTGCCTCGTCCAATTCCTCTCGGATATTGGATTTCCAATCGTCTAACTCCTCTCCTAAATGTAGGAAAACGTATTTGATCTTCTTCTTGGCAGTGGTAAATCGTTCCTCATCTAGATTGAAGGTATCATCGAATGCATAGATGAAATGTTTCACTCTGTACCATTGTCCTTTGAATTTCTCAATGGAGATTCCCTTTATTCCTTTTGGAGATGTTTCTTTTTTGTCTGCCATATTCTTTTTCATTTCGGTTTCAGGTTCCTGTTTCGGTTCTGTTGTTTGTTTCGAGCTTTCTCCTTGTTTCGGTTCATTGTCAAAGGCTAGATCCAATTCAATCTGCTGTTGTTCCTTGTATTCATTCCACTTGGCAAGAGTGGATGCTTTGAGTGCTAGGAAAGCGAAGTCTCCTAGTTCTTCTGTGTCACAAGATTTGTGCCACCAAGTGAGTTCTGGTTCTGTGTTTGGTGGGAAGAATAACTGTTTGTTTGAGTTGTTTTCTTTGTTATGCCAAACGATCCAAGTTTCTGCTGGTAGTTCCTCGTCGGGGTCTCCTTCTTTGTATACTCCTTTGAAGAAGCTGTCTGGGACTCGTTGGTTCTTTCTTTTGGTAGCTGAAACATAGTACCACCCTTCATTGGTTGTAGAAGGATAGACTTCCCTTCGGTTGAGGTAATACCTCTGTTTGTAATGAACAGATTTGTTTGGCGGTCTGATCTGGGAGGTTTGGGTCTCAATGGTGTCTGGCTAGTGACGAAGCACTGAGTGGTTCCTGAGTTCCAACTTGTGTTATGGACAATGCCCTCATCATGGTTTGTTCTAAGTCAACAGCGACAAGCAGAGTCTTGGTCCACTCCCAGTCACTGGACAAAGAGTCTAGATGCTAAGTCAAATGATGATGAAGGTCTGGAGAATGATGAAGAAGAAGAGCGTTGAGATTGAGCGAGGTTGAGAGCAAGACTCATCTAAGTTGGCACTGAGGTTACTCTACAATACATGGAGCTTATATACGTTTGGAGAACAAAGGAATCGTAAAAGGGAACAAAGCTGTAGTTATCTGAGAAAGGAAATGTGAAGGTAACTACAAAAGGAGATAGCGTCCGGGCTGTACACTGCACAGTAAAGATGGATATGAAACAGTTCACCAAAACACAAAGACAAAACAAAAAGAGGACTGTAACACATTTGACCTTGTTGGATTTGATCCAAGAGGAACATGTCTATTCAATGGCACATCATATGGCATGCTTCTGACTTGCCTGTCAATAGTTGTCTCCCATTCCCTCCCTGTCATCTCCTTCTTCAAAAATAAAGTAGACAGTGATCTGTGGAGTGTCCAAACATCTGCCTTTGCTATCGTTAATGCATCCACAAATAGCATCCCTGAGTTTTAGCCAAGTCACAAGTTGTTGGTCAACTCACCAAAGCAACAAATACATATGGTTACTTGCAGTTCATCAATACTGACTATACTGTGCATGATATGTTGCACATCACCAAGGTGCATGGAAGGGACAAGATCCAGTATTGGGGATTCTCGTGAGTATCACAAAGTCTCACTCTGACTATCGCATAATGTCTTTCCATGTAGCTATGGATCTGTTCTTGCCATTTGGTGCTACATTCACTGCAATGTTCCCTGAGAGAACCAAACAATAACACATGTGCATGTCTCATAATAAATAGGATAACATCAACTGCCTTGTTATTGATGGTGTCATTGATGCTGGTAATTATTTTGCTAGTGAGAGTTATATCATCAACATGAGTCTTCTGCTTACTAACTGTTGATAGCTTTGTGGAACAGAAATCTGAAAGCATTGGATGTAGTTGTTTCAAAGCTGGACCCTCTAAATGCACATTCTATGCTTCATCACCTGCTGCCATCTCGCAGAAGCTTGAAAAGATCTACAAAAGTCTCAAGTCTTGCCCCATACCTGCTTTCTCGTACCACATGGGTTCGTATGGCATGATCAATTACAGCTTTCCTCTTTGCATTGCTCTGTCAAAACTCTGATAGTTATTATAACAGTTACATTAGTTACATTCATTACAATAACTAATGTAATAAATATCTTATCTAATATCTTATATAATAATAATAACTATTAATTAGTGTTTCATATATAATCATAATAGCTTACATAACATTACCACGTGCTTTGTGACCTCTGTCACGCTTATGTGACAACGTGACAACGTGACGTGAGAAGTCACAGGAGTGACATGACTCATCCTATGACATCACTGATAGTCATAAATGACTCATATGACTCATATGACTCATAATACGTCATATAGAACATTATGATGCCATATAGAATGTTATGGAATATCTATTAATAGGAATGACTCATACATGAGTCGTATAGAAGGATACATATGATGTCATAAAGAACATCTTAGAAGGAATATTAATAGATGAAGACACAGAATGACTCATTAGCAGTACTGGTATTATGTAATAGGTAGATTACACTGTACTTAGGTTAGGGTTTATGAAAGATATATAAGGAGGGTGTTCTGAGCAACTATCCCCTCAGTTTTACAACAAACTAACTTTAGCATTAAGGCAACTTTAGCTAACTATGTAAGTAATTGAAACCTTACTTAGCTAATAGTGCATGTGCTGCTGTACATTGATTCAATACACTTTACTTGCCCTACTCCTTGTTTCCACCAGTAGCTGATGGACTAGCCACCTTTTTGCATGGTGACATTGAGGCTGCTTGGGACTTTGCAGTCCCTGCACAGCAAATAATTGTGGATCAGATCCCGGATACCTTGATTGGCATTGCTTGCAATGATGGTCATCTGATTCCTGGTATGGTACAAGGAACTCTTGAAGACTTTGGAGTGGGCTGACATTTTAGAATTGCTTGCTTGTATGTATCTTGCACTCTACATCTCAGACAGCATCTCACAGGCATCTGTCAGTGGATGGCCCAAGCCATCAATAGATATTTTCAGAGGCAAAATCACACCGTTCTCTTGTTAATGTACTTTTAGGCCCATTTGTTGGAAACATGAGTCATCTGATACTTTTGATTGGGAACACAGCTAGACAATGGCACAGGTATGCCAGACCCACATGGGTGGTGGGTATGGGTATGGCATGGGTATGGGTATGGGTCTAGTGACATGTTCAGCACCCGTACCCATACCCGTACCCATGGTGTGGGTGCGCAACCAGCATGCCACTCAACAGGCCACTTGGCATTCCTTAGACGTGCACCTACTAGGAGCCAGCAGTGCTTGATGCTGCTCAGTAATCTTCAGGGACAGAACACTAGTTGCTGTTTCAGACTAGTATTAGTACAACTTGTAGCTCAGCATAGTCCAGTCCAGTTTATTACTATCTGCTAGCATAGCAAATATGTGGCTATGCCACACAAGTTGTCTGAGTTTTTTCACCTATTTAAGTTTCCTGTACAACATCAACATTGTCACATACCTGGTATGGATTTCTGGAAGTTATTGTCCTCAAAGCAGCAGCCACAGCTAACTGATAAAGCCCAAGCTTTTATGGATCAAGGCAGAGAGTCTAATGGCAAATGAAAGTCTGTAAATGATGGCAACAACTCTGACTTATGTACCTGCACCCAAAAGAGCCAAAGTGACCCAGAACCCATGCCCACCAACTACTGGAAAAGTACAGCCTGCATTGCCATTAACAGCATCATTGGGAGCAGCAGAAGAAGACAGCGGCACAGGGACACTGACCAGCAGAGATCATGACAAGAAAGTGATTGATGTTGACAGCAATGATGAGACACCTGAGGAGCAGATGGGTATGTCAAAAATCAAGGAGTGGATGTCACCTGTATATGCCTTCTTTCATCCAGAGCCAAAGATTGAGACTACAGTTGAAGGCCATTGCACTCACCTGTTCAAGTGTCAAGGCAAGGGTTGTAAAACATCTGTTCATCACTTCCTTGATACAAAAGACTCCCATTCCACTGGAAACATGTGCAAGCATGTCAAATCATGCTGGGGAGGAGTGGCACTTGAGGCTGCAGATAGCGCAACCAATGCCAATGACGTGCGGACCAAAATTGTGGGGGGAATTCTGTGGGATGGTACTATTACAGCTGCATTTGAGAGGAATGGAAAAAAGATGATGTACTCTCATTGCCAATACACGTGTGCACAAATGAAGGCTGCGCTCATTTCCTGGGTGTGCCAGAGCTTGCGCCCATTCTCAATTGTAAGCAATGCAGGCTTCCTCAATGTGATGAAAACATGGCGACCTGAATATTATATTCCATCCCCATCCACTCTTTCTCGAGATGTTCATCTGGTATTCACTCAGACATGACAAAGGATTGCAAAAATGTTAAATGTCAGTCTAATCCCCTCATGTATGTCAATGCTCACCTAAACTAAGGAATACAATGGTTGCCTTAACTTTACAACTGATGCTTGGACATCACCTAACCACCAAGCCATTGTGGCATTATACATCCATCTCACACACAATGGTGCACCCTTATTTTAAAGTCTTGCAGGACCTGCGCAAATGCAGTAGCAAGATTTGCACCGGGACCTGGCAACCTCTACAATGTCAGATAAAGTCAGTTAAAACAAATAAAAATTATCTGAGGAGCTCATTGTGGTCATAGATCTTGAGTATCACATGTGATAATGCATCGGCTGTCAAAGCAACAACTGACAGGAGCGCAGCAGAATAGTAGAGCTGAGTAAACTTACTGGTAGCTGTAGTAGTCACTTAATTCCGCTGTAGAGCGATCACTTAGTAGAGCAGAGGATATAGATTGACGTCTAAGTACTGAGGTATTTATACAGTCTATCTACTGGTCTGATGTCAGCGATATTAGTAGTGCTGACTGTAAATTTCTATTGTGCTTGATAATGCACAATCATTGCTGTGTCAATAGCTGTGTGGAACACAGCTTTGCACAGTCGTGCACATTGGTGCACTATTGTCTGAGTTTGACACATGTCAAACTCTAATATATCTGTCTAACTCTATAATATCTGTCAAGATATTAATAGCAGTGAACTCTATAACTATGTCCACATGTACAAACATTGATTATATGACAGATTAGATAAATGGATAGATCCGAGATGTTTCCCACGGTGCGGAACACATCGTGTGTGTAACGGATTACATCCGTTTCAACATCAGCAAGTGATCGATGAGTTGCAGCAGTTGCTGCCAGAGTTTTCTGGGCATGCCAGCCATGCATTGCTTCCTACATACAACAAATCCACAGCTGGTAAGCCGATTTCTACAGACAGTACAACGATGCTCATGCTTTGAGTAGATCCCGTAAGCCCTTTAATAGGGTAAGCATCGCAGACATTTCTCGTTTACCAAACGTGACAGGGCTTCTAGCGCCAAGAAAATGGTGAAAGGTTATCTAGGATCGGTGCTCTTAACGCAGGATTCAGCAGGGGTGCGTAACCTCCCTTTATTTGTGACATCATTATCATCTTTTGATCCAGCATGCCTCAATTTCCGGTCCATCCCCCTGCACAATGAAACATGTGCGGGCATATGTCGAGAATGGTACTCTACCGGACGGCGTGGGAACCGTTTGTCCAGTCTTAGGTCTTCCATTTGTCATTGGCCAAACCACGAGCAAAAGAAGCGATGCCCAGGAGTTGTCCGGCTTGCATCCCACAGGATAAGAGGATAACGCATTGATTGGAGTTAAGCCATCGGTATATACCAGTGCCGTTTTAGAAGTTAGTGCAAAACCCGCTGTAGCGCGTGGACTACACAGAGAGAATCTTCCAGCCTAGACAAGATATATCGTCCCAACTGTAGTCCTCCTCTTCACCCTCCCCACTCTCGTCACCAATGCCGAATGCAGCGGCAGTTTCTGTTCCTGGCCGTAATAATTGTCGAATTGTAATAGAAGTTCCCTCCACTTTTTCCTATTTAAAAATGATCAGCACGTGATATATGTTAGAAGTCCAGACTCGTACGACTCGTCCAACGCCAAGTAGTTGTTCGGGCGTGAATGTTTGCGGATTGATAGCAAGACCCTTGGGTGTCGTTCAATGTCAAGTGTTTTATACTGAAAGTCGGCCAGCTTACTTGCCAACAAACGAGGACGCTCTTGTAAAGCTGGTCCAGTGCTTGAATCGCAGAAAAATTCTCCCAGCCCGCTTCAGCGACCTTCCAATCGAACTGTGGTTGAGCATCCTCCCCGGCAGCAGCGTCAGCTCCTTCTCGTGTTTCTATCTCCTCTCCATATGACAAACGTACATCGGCATCTTCATGCCACCCATCATCTTCCCTATCTGCATACGATTTAACATTTTGATGTTCGTTGCTGACCTGCTCTTCCTCATACATATCCCTCGACCTTCGCTTCTTCTTGAATTTTTGTCCAAATTCTACACTTGTAACGAACATATTAGAAGGTAAAAGTCCCTGCAGGGCCAACTCCGAAGGCGGAACAACTCTCGCTGGGAGAGTCGACGCCACGGCAGCGCCACCATCCTTATTTTCCGGGTCGTTCCCTTGGGTGATTCTTCCACCAGAATTTGACTTCAACGTAGGTGTCGATGAGGAAGGATGACCTTCTCCACTCTCGCCAAAAACAATTTTGCGCACAGCAGGAACCGCCATCGTCTGTCGAAAATTCTTCTTTTTGTTTTTGTTTCGTAAGGAAACCATCATGATTTCTCCGTTCGCGTTGTCAAAAGCGGTCCCGGTAACAGAGGTGCTTAGGCTTTGGGATGGGGCAAATCCGCGGCGCGTGGCCAGGGATTTGGCAGGCGCGGCCTGCTCGTCAACTTCCCTGGCAACGGAGTGGAGAGTCGGTTGGACTTTTTCAAATCGGTTTGGACCTAGCGACATTGTGTTTACCGCCGACATTCCCTGTGGTGGTGGTGGTGGTGGTGCTTGTTCTGCGTCTTTTGCTTGTCTCTCGAGTTCCCGCTTCAGTCGTCGTCGACGGTTGCGATTTTGAGTCGATGGTTTTCCGTAGCCTGGGGGCGCTGCAGGACTGATTTAGAATCAGAGACATTCAGGTAAGACAAATGGTTGAAATTAACGTTGTAGCTACGGGAAGTCTGCGTGTTCTCATTGCTGTCACCAAAAGGGTTTTGTCAACCCGACGATTTTGCCCCGGCAAAAGGAATGGGGACTTGGGGGACGACGATTCATTGCTTGACGAGCTAGAAGTCGTGGATGATTCAGAAGAGTCGTCTTCAGATTGTGAAGTTGAGCTGGAGGATGGGGATGATGTACACTCGGAGCTAGATGGGGATTCTTGTCTTCGACGTTTTATTTGCCGACTTCCTGTTGCTTCAACATTAGGTGATTTTTTCCGCTTTTTAAAAGCACTCTCTGAGCTAGATGCGTTTGAATTCGATGGTGGTCAAAGAGTCCCGAACGCACCTGCACCATCTCCCGCCACCACCTTTCTGTTTCTCTCCCCTTGGACGTTTACGCGAGGCTCCTCAGATAGCTGGATGAAGACCAAATCTCCGTCTCTTAAAACTTCGTCGTAGGCAAGTTCGTCCAATAGCTCGAAACCGTCTAACACCAAACGAATATTTTCACTTTGCAGATTTTCGTGCTGCAGTAGTTTTATGTGGCAAAGCGCTTGCTTCAGTTCTAGGATTGTGTTCGATGTCGTGCTAATTGGCTTTGGAACGAACCATGCCTTCAGCCCTGGCAGCGGCTGTTCCGTCTGTATTCGGAGGCGCATGAGTACTTGAGTAAGCAACGCGTCTATTGGCATGCGTGTGTCCTGCCAGTGCCATATCAGGCAATTGCCAAATTGTGCCATCAACGTGCACCAAGCCGAGGACAGTTCTATGCCACTCAAAATGATTGCAACAACACACGGTTTTGCGAAGCGAAATGTGACTTTCAGGCTCTATGGTTTAGCATTTTTACAGATAGCCCCCGAGTCGGGGTCTGACTACTTTGGGCTAATCCCCACCTTTACCCCTTCAATCGTTCTGGCAGGTTCAATACCATGTCAGTGAAGACGGACATAAGTCGAAGTCGAGTTATGGATTCCAGCTCCGGATCCCTTTCAAATTCTCAAAGTGCTTAGTAATAGTAATCCACTCGCTCTGTTTCATTCATGACATCATCCAGTGTCGAGCGACGTCGAGCAATAGTCATGCCCAACTCTGCGGAAGAATGCGCAGACGTATGTGAGATAACATATCAGGAAATAAACTCAACAAGAATTGTAAAGGCTGCCCCTGATGGCTATGAGACTCCTCGGCCGCGAGAATTCGAAAACGACCACGAACACTGTGCCTTTAAAGTAAGTCAAATGTCCATTTCTCTGCTCAAGTTTTCTCATCAAATGTCAGGGCAACTTGCAACGAGACAGAGACTATGACATATCGAAAGACGAGACCGATACTCCGGACAACGGGGACGAACGCGTGCAGCTTTACAACAGCATTGATGCGCAGCAGCAGAAAATCGAGAAGCAAATCATTTTTGTGAGCAGATGCACTACGATCATGGACCGTGCATTGAGAAATCTATCATATAGGCGGGGCTGTTCTCGGCATCCGTCACAGTGCACATGTTCAAGTGGCTTCGAGCGGACGACGCAGCCATCGCTGCTCGGCTACTTGCTCAGGTAACGTTGGGACTGGATGCTTCTATTACTCACGATTCCCCCATGCCGCCCCTTCATCAAATATCCTTTGCGCTGGATCCTCGCAGTATGCGAATTACCGTGTATCGGCTCACCAGCCTGATCCTCTGTTTCTCGACCATCATCTGTGGTACCCTCTGCTTGCGATGGCTGCGCGAGCATTTGCGACGTCTCTTATTGCCGCAGGAGATTACCGCTCTTCATCGTCGCTTTAAGCGAAAGGTGTCGACGGTAATATCGTTGCTGCCTGTCATGCTGCAATTGTCCGCCCTGCTCTTTTTGGCTGGCGTTCTTGAACTTCTTTGGGAAATGAATAATGTGGTCGCGGCTGTGGCCACTGCCACTGTGGGCCTCACCTCCCTTATCGTCATACCGGCCACAGCCGCACAACTTGTGCAAAACTTGTTTGAATTATTCACATCCGGCAGGGAAATGGAATAACGTGCACCGAACTCTGCTAGGAAGTTTGGCAAATCTTTCTTATATGCTATACACTTTGCTAGCTAGACAACGTGCATAATCGTGAAGTGGCGCTTTCTACTGACTCACATGTAAGGCAGCTAACTGATGCCAAAAATTTGTTCCCCGTCCTGTATTTTATTTTCGTGCATTACATCGTGAACCAAAACATGGATCCAGCAGAATCGCCACCGCCCCGGTCTTGCCTTCCGAAAGGAAAAGGACGATATCGGAAGCACATGCGACTAACCGTGGACGGCTCACTCTTAGACCAACCAGAATCGCGCCTTATCCAACGCATCGTCCCATCCGGCCTCACCCCCAGCCATTACATTCTCCCATGCTGCCACGCTTTCAACCTCTTCGCTCCCCAGCCTCCCACCATTATATAGATGCGGGAATAGGCCTTCACCAGGTCTGTCTCCGCATACTTTAGCATCTGGGCTTTCCCAGCGAATATCTTTCTCTATCCGGCCATATGGTATTCGCAGCACGTAGACTTTGGTTTCTGATGCGAAGAAATGGCGTAAGGTGACAGGAACTTGGGATGCTGTCGACAGATGTATGAAACCAGACGATTCATCGAGAGCGCTGAGTGGTAGGATAGTTGGGAGCGGACTTGGTGGCGGCGCGGTAGATGGGATGAGTTTGTAGACGTACGATGTAGTCATATTTGAATAGCATTATGTAATGTAGCGTCGCAATGGTACCGGTCGAGCTCCGACTAAATATCCTTCGCTATGTCCAAGAACAAATCGAAACACACCTTGGCATGTACTACAAAGACCGTAGCTATGGATTGTTTTTTCTAATTCTTCTACCTATCGCTAGGTCAAAGAAATTCAATCGCTCGCTCAGCGCCTGTCCAGCCGGGTGCTACGTTCTCTTCATGCGCTAAGAATTAGGCGCCGCTCGAGTCCCGTCCGTCGTGGTGCGCGTTCTTCGATGACTCAGGTAAGATACAAGTTGCGGTCGTATAGATTATTGCGTCAGAATGGATATCAGGAATTGGATAAGAGTGGTCCTCAATCCACCAGGGGTGATGCTATAAGAAGGCGAAGTGGACCAAAAAGTAACGTTCCTGCCGCGGTATGTCAAGTCATAATCAAAGCCATCGTATGAAAATAACGCCGCCTGGGCAGTCCGAATTTCAGTTTCTCAAAGACTCAAAGAATATCGAGATCACAAACACGCAAATCAACTCTGCAGGGAGAGATGTCAAAATCACAACAAAACATTTCGAAGGTGAGAATCTTCTACTGCCGCTCGTATGCGCTTAAACCTCATGCGTCGTCATCAGATCGCTCACTTAGCATGATCCCATATGCTGAAGGAGCTGGCATCAATACGACGAAGGCCTGTTTGGACGGCACGAGAACTGATATTCTGGCCAAAGTTGAAGGGTGGCTCACCGCCACTGACGTGGCTACCCCGCGCGTTCTCTGGATTTCGGGCCCTGCTGGTACTGGCAAGTCAGCGATTGCCCACACCGTCGCCCGCCGGTGGATAGGCGAAAACGGTATTGGATCGTGTTTCTGTTTCAGCCGACAGGTTGCCCAGCGTCATGAAAAGATGTTTAGCACCATCGCGCGTGACTTGGCGGGTCGCATGCAAGAGCTGAAGGAGTATTTGATCAACCTCGTCGCAACAGAGCCGGCACTCGCTACTACTCCTGACGTAACTCAACAGTGGCGTAAGCTGATTGAAATACCTGTCACTTCCTTTGCGGAGAGCATAGCTAGACCCGTTGTCATCGTCATTGATGCTCTGGATGAAAGTGGGGATGCACCCTCACGCCATCATATCCTTTCCATCCTGAAGAAAGATGTGGTGAATTTACCATCCAATTTCCGCATCCTTGTCACATCTAGGCCCCTTCATGACATCACTGAAGTATTCTCGGGTGCAAATGGTATTCAACATGAATCCATGGATCAAATCTCCAGGTCATCCACAGAGTATGACATCCAGTTCTACATCTCCCATAACTTGCAAGATATCAGCAATGACTTTGATCACCAAATGCTTACCCAGCTTACCCAAAAGGCAGATGGGTTGTTTGAATGGGCTCGGCTTGCTTGTGAGTACATTAGGTATACAGGTGACTTCTTAACAAGGAGAGAAAAGTTTGAGCAACTTGTACTTGCTGAGGGCAGCACACTTCTTGACAACATGTACAGGGTCATTCTGCAGAGTATCATGGGAAATCATCCAAACAAGCTTACCCTCAACTGCTTCCACTCTGTCCTGCGGTTAGTATTATCCACACGAGAGCCACTTGAAATGGGATCTTTGGATGTCCTGCATAACCATATGCAGCAAGGACATGATTCCTTCTGTGTAGCAACAGTTCTGCAACATTTTGGATCCCTTCTCAGTGGTATTTCCAATCAATCTATGCCTATCTGTGTCCTTCATTCAACATTTTATGAATTCATTACTACTCGTGACAGGAGTGGGATTTTCTTTGTTGACCTTGTAGATGTCAACCTAGATATAGGACATACCTGCCTTCAAGTGATGCAGCAGCATCTGTGCTTCAACATTTGCAAACTAGAGAACTCATATCTTTATAACTCAGAGGTTACTGACTTGGGGCAACGTATAAAAGACTACATCAAACCATACTTGTCCTATTCATGCCATTTCTGGGCTGATCATGTCACAATGACACCATATTCAGAAAGCTTAGCAGGTCAAATATCAGCATTTCTCCTGAATGAAAAAATGCTATTTTGGTTTGAAGTTCTTGGGTTGCTTAATCTAATTAATATAGTACCAAATATGTTGAGTAATGTTGCAAGCTGGATTCAGGTATGCAATTTTGCTGCTATGAGGATTATGCAAGAATTGACAACTTGAAGGGGAACAACCCTGATGCTACTTTAGCAGCAAGGGATGGTATAAAACTCTCCAGAATGATTGGAGGTGTGATATCAAAGAGCACTCCACATTTATATCTATCTGGAATTCCTTTTGTGCCAAAGAGCAGCATTCTGAGCAAGTATGTGACCCCAAAATTTACAAGAGTGGCAAAAGTAGTGCCTGGTGAATCAGCAGAGTGGCTATCACTGCAGTTATTAATCAGAGGACACATCAACTGTGTCAAATCAGTGGCCTTTTCACCAGATGGAAAGAGGATTGTATCAGGTTCCCATGATAAGACTATCTGCATCTGGGATGCTGAGACTGGGGTGCAAGTGGGCAATCCTCTCAGAGGACACACTGAGTATGTCAGATCAGTGGCATTTTCCCCAGATGGAAAGAGGATTGTATCAGGTGCTGAGGATAATACTATATGTATCTGGGATGCTGAGACTGGGGTGCAAGTGGGGAGTCCTCTCAAAGGACACACTAACTATGTCAATTCAGTTGCATTTTCACCAGATGGAAAGAGGATTGCATCAGGTTCCAATGATAACACTGTCTGCATTTGGGATGTTGAGACTGCAGTGCAAGTGGGAAGTCCTCTTAGAGGACACACTGGCTGGGTCAAATCAGTTGCCTTTTCTCCAGATGGAAAGAGAATTGCATCAGGTTCTAATGATATTACTGTCTGCATTTGGGATGTTGAGACTGGGGTGCAAGTGGGAAGTCCTCATAAAGGACATGCTGACCGCATCAACTCAGTTGCATTTTCACCAGATGGAAAGAGGGTTGCATCAGGTTCTGATGATAAAACTGTCTGCATCTGGGATGCTGAGAATGGGGTGCAAGTTTGCAGTCCTCTCAAAGGACACACTGACTGGGTCAATTCAGTAGCCTTTTCACCAGATGGAAAGAGGATTGCATCAGGTTCCTATGATAAGACTATCTGCATTTGGGATGCTGAGACTGGGATGCAAGTGGGAAGTCCTCTCCAAGGACACACTAACTGGGTCAAATCAGTTACCTATTCACCAGATGGGAAGAGAATTGCATCAAGTTCTAGTGATAATACTGTCTGCATATGGGATGCTGACACTAGGGTACAACTGGGAAGTCCTCTCAAAGGACACACTGACTGGCTCAATTCAATTGCTTTTTCACCAGATGGAAAGAAGATTGCATCAGGTTCTTATGATAAAACTGTCTGCATATGGGATGCTGAGACTGGGGTACAAGTTTGCAGTCCTCTCAAAGGACACACTGGCAGTGTCAATTCAGTTACCTTTTCACCAGATGGAACAAGAATTGCATCAGGTTCCAATGATAAGACTGTCTGCATTTGGGATGCTCAGATTGGAATGCAAGTATGCAATCCTCTCAGAGGGCACACTGGCAGTGTCAATTCAGTTACCTTCTCACCAGATGGGAAGAGGATTGCATCAGGTTCTGATGATAAGACTGTCCACATTTGGGATGCTGAGAGTGCATTGCAAGTGGGAAGACCTCTCAAAGGACATACTAGCTGGGTGAAATCAGTTGCATTTTCACCAGATGGACAAAGGATTGCATCAGGTTCATATGATGAGACTGTGTCCATATGGGATGCTGACACTGGGGAGCAAGTTGCTGGTCCTCTCAAAGGGCACACTGACTCAGTCAATTCAGTTGCTTTTTCACCAGATGGAAAGAGGATTGCATCAGCTTCATATGATAAGACCATCTGCATCTGGGATGCTGAGACTGGGGTGCAAGTGTGCAGTCCACTCACAGGGCACAATGGCAGTGTCAAATCAGTTACCTTTTCACCAGATGGAAAGACAATTGCATCAGGCTCTAGTGACAAGACTGTCTGTATCTGGGATGCTGATACTGGGGTGCAAATGGGAAGTCCTCTCAAAGGACACACTGAATATGTCAATTCAGTTTCCTATTCACCAGATGGAAATAGGATTGCTTCAAGTTCTAGTGATACAACTGTCTGCATCTGGGATGTTGAGACAGGGGGAAGTCCTCTCAAAGGACACACTGACTGGGTCTATTCAGATGCCTTTTCACCAGATGGAAAGAGGATTGTATCAGGTTCTGTTGATAATGTAATGTGCATTTGGGACACTTTTCCTGATGGTGGAGGACAAGTAAGCTGTCTGAAAAGGAGGTTCAATTCAGCTCATACTCTCAAATTTTCTTATTCAATGGAGCATGCATTGAATAATCCATCCCTGCTGTTTGAAAGCACTCCTGAGTTTCAACAGGACTGGAGAAGCCATATTTCCCTTAATTCCAATGGTTGGATCATTGGACCCCAGAGTCACTTATTGATGTGGATACCACCAGCTTATAGAAAGCCATTTTTATTACCCAAGATGCAAGTGATTATTCCAAGACCAGTAGTTGAGTTGGATTTGAGCATGATGATGCATGGTTCCATTTGGGAACAGTGTTTTGTAAGTTAGTTAATGAATTTATTTACCAAGTTCACAATATACAAGTTTACTTTGATATTCCTCATTGTTGAAAATGAGGTAATTTGGATGAAAATGAAGAACAGGATGGACCTTTTAATTAGCAATGTGTCAATGTCCCTTAACCTATGAATATTGCAAAGTTATTAAATAATATGATAGTCAAGACCTAGAAGGTGGTACATAAGTTTGGTAAACAAATGGGATGTAAAGGTTGAGCACAGAGTTAGCCACAGCCAGTGTTGGTCCATCCTCATCATAAGCATCAGGGCAATGACATCAAAGGTTTTGCTCTGATGATGCCAATTATATGTCTCCAAACCATATGCATGACTGCTAAAAATGAGGTAAAAGATACAGGAGTTTACAAAGACAGATCTGCTCCTGCTACTGGTAGAAGGAGAAATTGGTTCAGTGGCAAGAAAGCCACAGTTAAGCACTGTAGCTACTGGAGCAAGGGTCTTGGATCACTTCCAGCTCACTCCAGAGCATTCCATAATGACTTGTAATCAGCTCAACCTTGCATGTGCACAATGGTAACTACAATTCAATTGAATATGAAATAGGGACAAACAGCAAATTACAGTGACTCAAAAAATTGTCCCAATGTTTGGCACATTCTGCTTTTGTGAAATTGTTAGTTATGAAGGAGTTCCTGAAGGACTCTGAAGATGGTAGACTGCCAATATCAAGTTAGGAGATGAAACAACATGTGGGGAGGCTATTGGAAACAAGGGAGAGGACTTTCCTTCTGAGCAGGGGAGATGGGAAGTGGCAAAGGTATAGAGTAATCTAAACCAGATGTGTGACAGAGATTAGTTAAATGTATGCCTGGAGGGTTGAAAGCAGCTACCAAGGTTAAGGGAAGTAATACAGAGTGCTGACATGTGCATTTTTTGTATTTCTGATAGCAACTCAAACAATTGTCCCAATGCAGCATCAAATTGGATCAGCTATATCTGCATGAGAGCAGCATCAAATTACATAATCATTGGTTTAACACACTGACACTCTGGCTCTGTTTGGCTTTAGTGTAATGCAATGCTACACATCCTAAAATGGGGATAGTTTGAGTGTGGCTATGTCCATGTGAGTAACATGCGAGATCTGGTGCACTGGTAAGTGGGTGCAAAGCATGAGACAGCAGTAGTTGAGCGTGTGAACTGATTGTTGTGTGAGTGTATGTGCGGGTGGCAGGGTTTATTATTCGCACCCTATTTTACTTATATACGGTATATACTTCCATACTCATGCACACTTCCGCTGCATCATATCCAATGCACAGATGTTCCAATTAGCGCTCCACATCCGATATGCAGAAGTGGTTTTGATATGTGCTGCGGCTTGGACATATCCAATGCTTGCATAATCCCAACAACACAGAAGCAGAATGTGCCAAACATTGGGACAATTTTTTGAGTCACTGTATGGTAGCAGGCAGGTGGCCAAGAGAGGGAGAGAGCCAGCAGGTGGCTGAAGGAGTATGAGCATGCAAGTTGCAGAGTGAGTGATAGTGCACACAGGTGGCCAAGAGAGTAACTGAGTGGGCAGGTGGCTGAGTGAGTGAGGCACTGCACAGGTGGGTGAGAGATTGAGTGAGTGTGCAGGTGGCAAGTGAGCAAGTGAGCAGATGGGCAAGTAAGCTAGCAGGCAGAAAAGTGGGTCAGCAGGTGGGTTTATGAGTGGGTGAGCAGGCAAGAGAGAGAGAGAGTAGATGGCTTTGTTGAGTGAGTGAGAGAGCAGGTGGGTGAGCAGGTGAAAGAGTGAAAGCAATGGGACAGGACTACAAGCCAGAGCAACCCAAATAAGAAGAAACTTGGACTTGCTCAGTGACCTGTTCTTGCCCACTTGCCCACCCACCATTCTAGAGCATCTACTGAATACTTCAAGTGCTTCTGAGTGACAAGGAGATTGCTGAAGTGGAGAGCATGGATCTCTGGAGCACTCCAATCAGCTCATTGAAAAAGCAGTGCACTCCCATTAAAAACTGGGATTGCAGATGCAGAGAGCTGAGACAACAGGGAAGAAGGGCAGATGAAAGAAAGCACCACAGGAAGCCACCATGGACTAGTGACATTGGCAGCTTGGCTCAAAGCTGTAAGCCAGCAGAGGCTAAACCTTGTCAACAGCTTTAAGTCCCTCGCAGTTTTTGGTCATTTGAACCTGGTTGTCCAGGGGAGAAGAAAAGGAAGAGATGAGAGGTCGAGAACATAGTGAGGTGGAGCAAGACTTAGGTGACCCAACATTGGGGAATCACTTAGTCAAGACAGACTCAGTCAGCTTTGTCAAATTGACTGCAAGGTTCATCATCTATCTAATCAAGGCAAGATGCCTTGATCATACTCGTCCACATCAGGAAAATCAGAGATGGCTAATTTGGCCTAAATTGTCGACATTTAGTTATATTCAGCTGAATTTAGGATTAGCCTCAATTACCTAGGTGATACTTAGATTCTAAACCCATCTTAAGTGTTAGGCAATGTTATACCCAATTCTGTTAATTTGAGGGTTTACAAGTAGCAATACAGTATAACTACACATCGCTTTTTGGGTTTTTTATTGGTATAGATATTGGGTAGATAATGGTATGGGATACAACAATCAGGTAGGGCATACTCATATGTGCAAATGGTACATAGGAACAAAACAAATTACAGTACAATATGGTACATCAATCTTCAGTTTCCATATTTGCATCAGCAAACTTGGGGGCTCTCTGCAGAGGCCTCTGCAGCACTGTGGAGGTACCACAGAGCCCACAGGACCTGGAGATAAGGTATATGTTCTGTGCAGTACTGCCACAGTCTGTGGGAGTCTGCTGGCAGTCCAAGTAAATAACTGTTCCAACAAGCCACAGAGCCCCACAGAGCCCCACAGAGCCCCACAGAGTCTAGAGAAAAGGTATATGTTCTGTGCAGTACTGCCACAGTCTGCAGGCAGTCTGTGGCAGTCTGTGGCAGTCCAAGTAAATAACTGTTCCAACAAGCCACAGAGCCCCACAGAGCCCCACAGAACCCCACAGAACCCCACAGAGTCCACAGAGCTACAGAAAAGGTATATGTTCTGTGCAGTACTGCCACAGTCTGCAGGCAGTCTGTGGCAGTCTGTGGCAGTCTGTGGCAATCCAAGTAAAAAACTGTGCCAATAAGGCACAGAGCACCACAGAGCACCACAGAGTCTTGCAGAGTCCCACAGAGTCCCACAGAGCCTGGAGGAAAGGTATATGTTCTGTGCAGCACGCACAGAACATATACCTTTCCTCCAGGCTCTGTGGGACTCTGTGGGACTCTGTGGGACTCTGTGGGACTCTGCAGGTCACTGTGAGACTCTGGTCAATTAAGGTAATATATGAACATAAATAACTTGCCAATGACCAGGATTGAACTCACAACCTTAGAGCACAGCTGAAGCGATACAAACCATTACACCAAACTGGCATTGTTATTTGGTCTCAAAAAGACATATATCCTACATCCTATCCAGTGGACTTAGTCTTGCCACTGCTCTCACTCGACTAAATCCTATTTTCTGAGTCAAGACGTACAAATCCAGGCTTGAGTGTGTGACAAGAGTTGTAGTATGGAAGAAGGCGCGCAGCTTTCGTTCCTGGCAGAAACAATTCCAACCAGTGGTTCATAAGTTATTCATGTTTAGCCAATTGACAAGTCATTGCAGACAGCTGCAGTGCTGATACAGAGTCCCACAGAGTCCCATAGAGTCCCACAGAGTCTTGCAGAGTCTGAGAGCACTGCAGGTCTCTGCAGATCTCTGCAGATCACTGTGGATTCACTGCAGGTCTCTGCAGAATTACTGCAGGCCACTGCAGGCCACTGCAGGTCACTGCAGAATTACTGCAGATCACTGTGGATTCACTGCAGATTACTGTGGATTCACTGCAGGTCTCTGCAGAATTACTGCAGGCCACTACAGGTCACTGCAGGCCACTGCAGGTCTCTGCAGAATTACTGCAGGCCACTACAGGTCACTGCAGATCACTATGGATTTACTGCAGGTCTCTGCAGAATTACTGCAGGCCACTACAGGTCACTGCAAGTCACTGCAGGTCTCTGCAGGTCTCTGCAGGCTTACTGCAGGCCACTGCAGGTCACTGCAGATCACTGTAGATTCACTGCAGGTCTCTGCAGAATTACTGCAGGCCACTGCAGGTCACTGTAGAATTACTGCAGGTCACTGCAGGTCACTGTGGATTCACTGCAGGTCTCTGCAGAATTACTGCAGGCCACTACAGGTCACTGCAGGTCACTGCAGATCACTGTGGATTCACTGCAGGTCTCTGCAGAATTACTGCAGAATTACTGCAGATCACTGTGGATTTCACTGCAGCCCACTACAGGTCACTGCAGGTCTCTACAGAATTACTGCAGGCCACTGCAGGTCACTGCAGAATTGCTGCAGAATTACTGCAGATCACTGTGGATTCACTGCAGGTCACTGCAGGTCTCTGCAGAAATGCTGCATAATTACTGCAGATCACTGTGGATTCACTGCAGGTCTCTGCAGAAATGCTGCAGAATTACTGCAGATCACTGTGGATTCACTGCAGGTCACTGCAGGTCTCTGCAGAAATGCTGCAGAATTACTGCAGATCACTGTGGATTCACTGCAGGTCTCTGCAGAATCACTGTGGATTCACTGCAGGTCACTGCAGGCTTGCTGCAGAATCACTGCAGGTTCACTGCAGGTCACTGTGGATTCACTGCAGATTCACTGTGGATTCACTGTCAGCACTGTCAGTACTGTGGCACTGTGGGCACTGCAGCTGTCTGCAAACATTCTGCCAATTCACTGCCAGGTTACTACAAAATCACTGCAGATTCACTGTGGGCACTGTGGGTACTGCAGGTTTCTGCAAACATTCTACTTGAAGTCTGTGACTTGTCTGCCAGTCCTGCAACACTGTGGGCACTGTGGGGAAACCCCAAGTTTGCTGATGTGCTATGTCAACAGCAGAAGTTGCAATGTTGGGTGTAGCTACGTGACCATAGGTCCTAAAATCGAATGTCAGCATATTGACATCTTATGAAACAAGGAGACCAGATGTTGCATAGCTAAATACTTTGTGGATAAGGCAGAGATACACAGATGGATTTTCATCCTTGATTTTATACAATAGCTTCACATGGTCGTTGTAGATGTTTATATATGTGTTAGTGTGGAATTGGACACGCTTGATGTTTCCGTCACGCCATTCCTCAAGAGCAGATTGGATCTACAATAAAAGATCAATGTCTTATGCGACAACTTGGTCATCAATTCACTTACTGCTGTGCCAGTGAGTGCAAGCATGGCCATTGTAACTGCTGGGCCAGGGTCTTGTTTGAATGGCTCTGGGTATCTTGTTGTAATGCCATTGATACTGCAGAAAAAGAATTGATGTAAAACATCCAATACAACAGGGTCCTCATATGCCTTCACTCTGTCAAAGTCTGAGCCCTACACATATGTAACTACCTGAGTAGCGTCCAGTAAGCATAGCAGGGACACAAACCTTAGAAGGATATATATATTGGAACCTGTAGATCAGGTCATTTACGAGTCAAATGTTGATCCCATCTTTGGTGAAAAAGCCATATGCCTTGATATAGCTAGAGGCAATTGTTTTGGTGGCATGTCAGAATATGCTGGCATGCACATCAATCTAACAAATAGCTCAGTAGTCTATCAAGAGGCTTTAAGGCATGATACGTACTAAGGTTGATATAGCTTTCAGATAAACTGCATCCCCTTGGATGTGGGCTGCAATGGTTGCATAGATCTGCTGAATGCTTTTCAGTGAAAGCCCTTCAACTTCTCACATGCACAGATCATGCTATCACGGTTCCACACATGCAGATTAGAAGCAGCAGAAAGGCATTGTCAAAGATCATCTTTTCTTTGACATATTGCATTGCCTGACAGATAGCAAGCTTCATGGTGAACTTCTGAAGTTTCAAAGACAGGTTCTTTGATCCTGGTCGCCACACAATATCTGTATATGCTGGCCAAGCCCCTGCTGTCATTGCTTCTTCTTCCATCTCGTCATTGTTGTCATCACCATCTTGCTCCTGATTATTTGCCAACTTTGTCAATTAGTTGAAGGGATAACTGATATTGCAGCATACCTTGCTACTGTTGCTTTGGTGGGGCTGCCTGGCATTGCCGCAACACACTGACACAATAACCAGGCCCTGGAGTGGCCACAGGTGCCTGGTGTTCATGGCGTCCATGTGATGATGATGATTTATGGTGATCAACTGACATTGATGACCTATGCCCCGGAGTGGCCACAGGTGCCTGGCGTTTATGGCATCCATGTGATGACAACAATTTATGGTGAGCAATTGATGTTGATGACCTATGCCCCAGAGTGGTCATGGGTGCTTGTGGTTCATGGCATAAGCGGGGTGGCAGGGTGATTGCTGGCATCTGGGGCTCAGGACGAACATGCAGAAGCATGGATTTATCTGTACTGCAAGTATGAAAAATGATAAGTATGTAAATATTCAATACCTTTCGTTGCACGTGGGGTTGGGGTGCTATCTGTGAGATCCTTGTCATGGTCCTCATCACCTGTATTGCGCAGCTGACTATATATGATGAGATCTGTATGTGATGACTTGCCAGGATTGTCATTCAACCAGATAGGACACTAGACATGGGTAAGATGAGGGAGGGGGAAAGAACCAAGAAATAGTACATACCTCCTGTGAGAAGAATTGCTTGAGTGCTGTGGGGTTTCCCTGGAGCCTGTCCAGGGAGCTATCACCATCTGAGGTAGTACTTGCTTCGCTTTATCAGCTCAACATTGCTCTGAAGGCATTCCATGATAACAAATCTATATTTATTGACCTTGGCATATGCAAAAACTTCCAAATACCAAAGTTACACTCGTTACAGCACCACATTACCAGTATTAAATTATTTGGGATGACAGACAATTACAGTACTCAGTTCACCGAGTGTCTCCACTGTGATTTGACAAAAGGAGCATACAAAGCGTCTAATACCCGTGATGAATTACCACAAATGACCACTTGGCTTGAGCGTCAGGAAAAAATTGACCAACATGTCAAGGACATTAGCCAGCACAAACAGGGATTCAATCACTACCATGTACAATGACAGATACCAACCCTTTTACCTTGGCAGCAGATCAGAACAACGCAGTCACCTTCTGTCCGGCTAGTTCTGATTGAGCAACTTATTTCGCAATATGGAGCAACTGATTTTCCAAATGCTTTTGCATGCTTTGTGATTCACCAACAATATCCAGGAATTTAGCCTGCACAGCTGGAACGAGAGGTTCCACATGTCCATTTACCCTTCACTGCAACATCTGTTTACCACCACATCAAATTCCGCGAAGTTGATCAACTGCAGGTGTCATCAATTGCTGATAGCATACATATTCAGCCAAGCCAGTGCAACAAGAATGGCTGCATTGTTCCAGGTCGTTTTGACACAGCCCTTTTAGATAGTGGTAGGAGAACTCAAATGGGAATTGACAGTAAGTCAGTTTATTATTGTTGGTATTTGACAAGTGATGGATACATCCAAACTGCTCAATATAGTCGGACATTCAATTAGTATAAAAGGAGTAACATACCTGATCTAAATATAACTGCGGCTCCGCACCCTATTCGACCATTCTCATCACTCAGCCTTCTGCATGTATTCATCCTGCTATCATATTTCTTCTTCCTGTGCTCCTGCTATCAATATAGTTTCAGGTGCGACTGTTAACAGGTTATGGGCCCCAAGCCCGCGCTTTAAATCACCCTCGACACACATTTCTTTTTAGGACAGTGACATGATGTCTCAGGTCACTGACATACCCATGGAACCACCTGCTGCTCAACCAGCTTCACTTGCACCAGGAAGTACACAAGCATCTACATTGACCACCAATACTGCGGCTAGCGTTCCGGCCAATGCTGGACCCGTCACAGAGGTGTGTGACCTAACAAAAATAGCCCAGTATACATCGGCCGTTCAAAAGATGGAAAAATTGAATGCTACCAATTGGTTGACCTGGTGGGAGCGAATGTTTTTTATCATTGACACATGCAACGCATATAGCTTTGTCACAGGAACTACTCAGCAACCAAATGCAACTGTAAATCCCTTGGGTGCGTCTACTTGGCAACAAACAGACAAAGCTATTGCAACGCTCATTGTTACTGCTATTGGTAATGAGCAGATGATTCATGTACAGAAGAGGGATATGGGAGGAATAGCTGTGATGTCAGCCAAGATATGGAAGTCCCTCAAAGAAGCAAATCAGCCACATGACATAGTAGCGCTTATACTAACACTACGAGAATTTGGGCAGAAGAGCGCCAATGAATCCGACAATATTGTCACACATTTAAACAAGATTAAAGAATATTGTGACAAACTTCAGATGCTCGGATGGTTTATGACTGACGACTCATTTCAAGATGTACATTCTATGTTCACTACCTCTTTGTGAAACAATTGGATCACCACAACAATTGGTACCGTCACCAAATTATCAAATATTCCAATGATGATTGGATGTTATGAGCTCACGCCCCTAACCACAACCTTACAATCCCCCTAAGGGGCCACAGGCCTCGTCACTGGCCAGAGAGTAGAAAGGAGACAATACAGGGATAGAATTGGGGTGGAGGTAAACTATCTGAAGTCTGGGGAGACTCCAGCTACAATGTACCTACTTATATACTACTCTATGAGGACCCCTTGCAACTCCCAGACCCATTGGCACTCCCCCACTCTGACTCACTCCTATTGTTCTTGGTGAGCATGTGCTTGGGCACTGCCGCAGTTGCTGCGCATATGAGCGCATATGGGCGTGGCTGCTCTGACTCCACTCATAGACCTCTTCTGGACTGCTCTAGACCCTGACCATAAGGAGTAATGCCTTGAGGCATTGTGCGTTCCCATCACGATCCTTTATAGACATGCGCTGATACGTTACTACACTGCTAAAGCAGCTGTGTAGACCAGGGGGGGTGTGAGACCATTGGAAGATTCCCGGCACCCAAATTACGAGGAGAGAGGGAGAGTATTGTATTGTGTGACTACATGTGACAATGTAACTATAACTGACACTATGACTAAGCCAACTATTATTAGGCAGCCCCTGTCCACTGCTACTGAGCCCCAGGCTCATCAGCGCGCTGTCTTGTGCCTTTGTCTGATGTGTGATGGCTTGATGCACTGATCCTCCTGATGCACTGATGCCGAGTGTGATGCCATCAAGGTGGCAATCCACCTTCCTAGTCCAGCTGTCCTTCTGTATATAGTATTGGATGGTTCCTCCATCCATCGTCTTGCCCTCTGGTGAGCGCTCCCATGTGCTGACTCAACTGTTGGTATCCCATAGTGTCCCATAAGGCCCCAGGCCTGTTATATCATTTGGACAACTCACCATGCAAATTTGTAACAAAGCACGCCGCCACCAATTGTTGCCTGCCAATGAAACCGTTTGTCAAACCCAAGGTGGACCCGGATTCAAAAAGCAAAAATATGAGTCTACACAATCAGCGCACCATTTGTGGCTGTAATAACCATGAAACGGAAAGATGCCATTTCAAGGGTAAACCCAAATGTGGGTACTGTCATAAGTTTGGTCATGCGACCGATGATTGTTGGACCAAGAAAGGAAAAGAAGCAGGAAAGTCCGCTAAACGTGCTAAAAAGGATAGCACACATATTATCTAAGTCTGGTTCCAATTCCAGTGATTCTTTTTATTATTTGTACGCAGACTCAGCAACAACATCACACTTAACAAATCAATTAAGTGTATTATCTGACTATAAACCAAACCTCAAAAAATTAAGAGGTGTTGGTGGTATAACAGTACATGCTCATGGACGTGGTACTGTAACTCTTATTTCCAAAATTGGAAAGTGAATAGAAAAATTGAATTAAATGACATATGTTATGTTCCTACTGCAACAAATAATTTACTATCACTTCCATGTCTTGATCTACAAGGCAGTTCATCTCATTTAGGCAAACAAACGGGCCCTTATTTATAATAAGAGTCATGTTTTGGTTGCAACAGGTGAACTTACAAATTGGTTGTACAAATTAAATGTTGAACCAGTTAACATTGAACACATTTATAATGTTATTTATAAAGAACTGTCATCTTGAAATGATTGGCATAAGCATTACGGCCATATAAGTATATCAACTATTAAACACCTACACAAAAATGGTTTGATAAATGATTTAAACATAAAAACGGATAGTTTAATATCTGAATGCAATGCATGTAATGCTGCTAAAATAACACAGACACCCTTTCCAAAATATCATCAAATTAAAACAAAAGGTCCAGGTGAATTAACACACTCTGATTTATGGGGACCAAGTCACGTAGCCTCAATTGGAGGTGCACATTATTACTTAATTTGTGTTGACAACTATAGTCATTACATTACAATCATCCCATTAAAACATAAACATGAGACAACTGCATCTCTAAAGGGATACTTAACTACTATTAAAAATCAATATGATTTTAAAATAAAAGGTATACATACCGATAATGGTAAAGAATATGTCAATACCGATCTTATAAATTGGTGTCATGATAATGGAATTATCATTCAATTCACAGCACCTTATTCTCTGCAGCAAAACAGAGTAGCTGAGCAGACAAATCAAACCGTTGTTGAATTGATGCGAGCAATGTTAATTGCTCATAAACTACCACAATTTTTGTGGACTGCAGCTGTTAAACATGCAGCTTATTTATGCAATCGCACATATACAAAAGCCCGTCCTAATATTTCTCCATATGAATCATGGTTTAATAAAAGACCAAGTGTTGCACACCTTCATAAATTTGGCGCACAAGTTTGGGTTCTTCATGACCCACCTAATCAATCAAAATTAGAGCCGAAAGCTCTTGAACACCTGTTTATGGGTTTTAAAGACGAAGTGACAGGAATTTATTATTATGATAATGAAATATGTCAGATAAAACTTACCCAAAACTATTCCCTCATTGCTCGTCGCGAGGGGGAGGAGTTGGAAGATGTGGCACCGACCAATTCATGTGATAGTGACCATGTATTGAATAAGGGAGAGCATGAGAAAAAGAGAAAAAATCTCTTAATGATCTTGATGAACCTCTTTGCCATACAAAGCGTCCACACGTTGTTCATGATTATAGATGGCTTAATGATCTGAAATATCAACAGAATTAGTGGCTATATTTCTTGAGGAAGAGGTTGACGTACTATATTCTCCAGATGAGTTAATCAATTTGGTGTGCAATGATATTTTAAATTCCAATGAAAATCCCAAATCACTTAATGAAGCAAAAATATCACCGGAATGGCCAGAATGGCAAAACCTATTCAAGCAGAATTAAATCAATCAAAGAAAATGGGAACTTGGAGACTTACCAAGGCACCACATGATAGAAAACCTATTGGTAATAAGTGGGTTTTTGTCAAAAAGTTTAATAAAGAAGGAAAACTTGTGAAATACAAAGCACACCTCATAGCTAAAGGGTACTCTCAAATTCCTGGCACTGATTTCAATGCCACCTACGCTCCTGTAGTCTGTCTAGAAAGCATTTGTGTGCTAATAGCCAAAAACGCACAAAAATGCTGGAAAATGCGTCAAATGGATGTAAAGGGTGCATATTTAAATGGCCACTTACACAAATGGCTGTACATGATACAGCCGGATGGATTTGATGATGGAATTGCAAGAATATGTCAATTATTGAAGAGCCTATACGGATTAAAACAGGTGGGATGAGAATGGAACAATGAATTTAACGGAAAAGTCACTCACAATGACTTCCATCGTTTCATTTCCGATCCATGCATATACCTGTGTGACAGTAAAGGGCGCGTAGGTATTATAACTGTATGGGTAGACAATTTTATTTTATTAGCAACCGACAATGAGATCATGGAACAGATGATTAAAATTTTACAAGAAATGTTCAATATAACAGATCTCAGCAAGCCTAGTAAAATTGTTGGGATTGAAATCAACATTAACAATGATACCACCATATTCTACACATTCAAAGCCATTCTTTTCTAATTTAGTTCGCTTTCACTCATTCTCCTGCTTTTTGGCTATGGTGCGCGTCACTTAGTCACCGCTACTTTGTGACAGCGGCCAAATTGGCCAAGTGGAAAATTTTTTCAGAGTAGATCATGTCGCGTATCAATGGCAAATTGCACTAAAATGTAAAAAATGAGCATGCTGGATATTCGTAGTGCCACTGGCCCACTGCTCAAGCACTCATACTAACTCATGCCACCAAAGAAGTATCTGAAAGATGCTGCTGCTCGTGCACATGCTGCTGCACTGAAATCCCAATATTCGAAGAGGTTGAACCTCTGCAAGTCCCAATTTGGCAACAAATCATCTGCCATTCTTGGCGTGAACTCGCACTGTGAATGACCGAGCATTCCCGCAATTGAGTCTTTCAACAGCTCAGAAATCACTGTCGTTAGTGATTCTGAGTCTGAATGTGGCTATAGAGGAGGTGTTAACATGCCAGGAACTTCAAGTGAGGCCGAGAGCTTACCAGAGATGGTGGAGGTACTGGGATGCAAGTCATTGTCTGAATTTGATGAGAGTGACGTGAAATGCCTGGAGGACAAAGGCAGATTGTCCCAGGCTACAGCCCAGGATGCGTTCTCTGATCTGGGAATGTTGATGAATAAACAGAAGGCAGAATGGAAGGCGGCTGAAGCAAACCGAGCCCTTGGGTACAATGGCTGTTCAGTGAGGACTGCACAGCGTCACACAAAGCAAGCATGGGAACAGTTGGCAGTCTGTGAACAGGCAAAGAGCTCGTGAGTGGAATTCCAGAGAAGCATTATCTTATACTCACCAATATGAAGGACCAACAAGCAGGCAGTGATGATGAGGCATTTTTTCACTCCAAAGACCTCAGATATTCCACCCCAGGTGGCAAATGAGCATGTGGTCACATTGGATACCACCACCTCAGATTCAGCAGGGTTTACACCTGTAGATCTGGCATACCTTTTGTCAGATGAAAGTGGGGATGATGGAGATGACAGAGATGATGAAGACAAACCCAAAAACGACGAAGACTTGAACTCAACTTTGACAACTGCCACCAGGACCCATGACAAAGGGGCAGATCCGAAGCACCTGGACCAGCCCACTGTAATGCGAACCTCTCAGCAGCCATCATCAGCCCCTCCTTTGAAGCGACACCGTCACAATATCCCAGTACGAGTTGCTGAGAGAGAAAGGTGAGAGTGCCGTAGGCAAGATCTCGGGGGGGCACTTGCTGATATTCAGAAAGTGCTGTTATCAAAGAAGGCACAATTTGAGGGTGGTCTGAATGGCTTACAGGCTCACGAGCACGCACTATCCAGAGCTTCTTGACCATGACCATCAAACATGGCCGATTAGATCTTGATGCCTCTGAGCGTGCTGCAGAGAGTAATGGATTTGCAGCAAAATGGGGAGGTTGAAATTTGCACGCTTGGACAAAAGTGTGGGTGTACGAACGAGAACTGCCAAAGTCCAAATGTGGACAACATGGGAAGGTATTTTCACTACTTGGTGACCCTGTGGTATGTGCAGAGCTGCGCACATATGTCCGTTCCAACAAATGATCAATAGACCCCACAAAGCTGGCAGCATTCTTGCAGGGGCAGCTGGTTCCTGCTACCGCCGAGAAGTATCTTCATTGCCTGGTTGATGACGAAATGCCCCAAGGCCTGAAAAAATATATGGAGCTTGAATTATTTCCGCTCGTTCAATTGAAGGCTGGCCCAAAGGGCATCTCATTGAGCACAGCTCGTCATTGGTTACAGAAAGAGGGCTTCCGATATATTGGATACAAAAAGGGCCTTTACTTTGATGGTCATGATTGGCCAGATGTGGTCAAGTACCATCAAGATACCTTTCTGCCAATGGTGAATGAGTATCTTCCACATCTTGTCCGATATCAAGCAGGCAATGTAGAAAAAGAAGTTGATTTCTCACCACCAAACTATGTTGAGCACAGGATAGTTTTGGTTGCGCATGACGAAATGACAGCTCAAGCACATGACATGGTCAAAAAGAGTTGGGTATTTGAGGATCAGCATGCATTATGAAAGAAGGGAGTTGGACGAGGGCTGCATCAAAGTGATGTGATTTGCTCAACAGTTGGATGGCTCAAAGATGCCAGTCAGACACTTGAATATGGGAAAAACTATGAAGGATACTGGACAGGAGAGCTATTTGTCAAGCAGGCAAGTGAATCTCAAATCTTTGAATCATTTGTGTGCTGGTACTCATGATTGATATGGCAGTTAAAGGAAAAAATTATTCCTGCATTTGAAGCTGCTCATGGGCCAGGATATCAGGCCCTGATCTTAGTAATATCCTTATTTGGAAGGTGGCCAAAAGTGGCTGCATAGAAAATTTGATCTTCATCAATTTTGCCTCGGTCAAAAAACTGTCTTGCCAAAACAATCCTTTAATCAAACTGAGTCTCTTTGCAAGACAGTTTTCTCCAAAAAGGTATCCATGACCACCTCAAATGTTTGTCACAAAGTAGCGGTGACTAAGTGATGCGTACCATACAGTGACTCACAAAACTGAGTCAATGTTTGGCACTTTTTGATAAGTTGTAGCATATCTTCAGAACCATAACACATATAAACAAAGCGTTGGTGTATCAACTGCAGTACATAATTAGGGCTATGTGAGGAACAAAACATTATGTAATTCCATTGGAAACCATGGAGATATGGTCAATTTAAATGAGTACTCATTGACTCAGTTTTGTGAGGGGGTATCAGGAATGTATTCTAGTACTTGGTATGGCCTCCCTTTGCCTTAATCACTGCTTCCACCCTTCTAGCATGCTTTCAATTAAATTCGGCACACCTCTGGTGGTATACCATTCCACACCTCTACTGTTCTTTCCCACATCTCACATACTCCCTTTGGTGGTGTTGGATACTTGGCAAGCTCCCTCTTGAGGTAAACCCATGATGCTCAATGGGCTGAGGTCTGGAGATTGTGCAGGCCAGTTTAGAAGAGTGATATTGTGGTCTTCCATCCACTTCCTGGCCTTTTTTGAGGTGTGCTGGGATCATTGTCTTGCTGAAAAATGACCTCCTCATCAGAAATCCACTCTCCTCCAAACTTGGTAGCATGTAGTCCTCCAAAATTGAGACATACTGATCAGCATTCATCTCCCTCAACCTTTGCAAGATGTCCCACCATTCCACCCCAAACCCCCATACCATGATATTCCACCACCATACTGACTGTTCCCTGTACCTCTCTCTCTGTCAATCCTTCCCCTTTCTGTTTCCAGACCCCTGCCTCCCATCTGACACCAAACTGTTGATCTTGGTCTCATCTGCAGATAACCTCTTCCAGTCCTCCACTGTCCATTCTCTGTGCTTTAAAGCAAAGGCCAACCTCCTCTGTCTGTGCCTTGCACTGAGCAAGGGCTTTTTCTTCTTCACCACAGCCTTAAATGAATTTTTCCTGAGCACTCTCCTGACTGTTTCTGAGGAGACTGGATCAGGGATAATGGAATTAATAATAATTTGTGGCCTGGACAGCATTGGAGGCCTTGCCCATGGTGATCTGAGTGTGATGGCTCTCTGAGAGGTGGATGAAAGCTTGGAAGGACGACCTCCAGAGGAGAATTGCTGGTTGGGATGGAGGGTTCTGAGTATCCTGGACACTGTGGACTGGCTAATGCTAAGTTTGGATGCAATATTGCGAGTGGAATAGCCATTGTTGGCTAGGGAGAGGATGTTTTCTTTCTGAGCAGAAGAGGTGGGATGCATTGGAGAATTGTGAATGTTAGCTTGATTAAATAGCTCATTTGAGTTCCCATGAAAGATAAGGTTCCCATAGTGACCATATATTAAGGGTTGGCTATTATATAAGAGATGGAGCATCAGATTCTGATATTTCTGATCCCCCTCACAAAAACTGAGTCAATGAGTCCCTGACTTAAATCAAATATATCTCCATGGTTTCTGATTTGCATTACATAATTTCTGGTTCCTCACATAGCCCTAATTATGAATTTAAATTCATACACTGACAATTTGTTTATATTTGTTTTGGTTCTAAAGTTATGCTTCAAACACTCAACATGTGGCAAACATTGACTCAGTTTTGTGAGTCACTGTATATGCTCACTTGTCCTCAACAGATACTTGTCCTTTCTGTCTTGGCACCATGAACTCAGCTGCCATCTGTTCCATGGGCTGCCAATGATCATGCTCTTGTTTGGAGGCTTATTGGCCTTGTTGAGGAGCCTTCTAATCGCAAAATAATAGTTGGAGAGGGGAAGAATGAGGTAAGTATTATTGCATTTTCAATTTTAGACATATTTTCAGTATATCATTGCAGAACTCTAGTGGGGAAAGCAAAACAAGGTCTTCAGGCGCATTGCTGAAGCCCTTATACCCCATTATGTCCAGTCTGACTCACATGTACATAAGATAATTAAGACAAAGTGGGATAAGTGAGTTTTTTTATGTATTTGTGTTATTTCTGCTGATATCCTTGCAAGTCTCTGTAAAGTGTACAAAGCCCACTCTCAGCATCTCATCCAGACTGGTGGTGGTCTTCAGGTTGATGATACAGGGGAGCAAGTAGTTCAATATAAGGTACCAGGTGATGGTCCCAATGCAGATACCCCTTCTGATGCAAAGAATCTCTTGGGGTGAGATTTGAATAATTTGGCATATTTGTCTGATTTTTTCTTAGATCAAATGTACATGAATGCCCCTTTTTCCCTAGGCTTCATGCCCTCCTTGCAACCAATCCCAACCTCAATCCTGTTGTCATAACAACTGGGGTTGGTCCACATGGTCAAGAAGTGCTGAATTACATGGTTCATCAACTGTATCTGCTCCTCCCACCTTCTCAGATCCCAGATTCTCTCATAGATCCTGCTCTACTTGACCAGGACCCCTCCAATCCAGTATTATTCTCTCCACCACCATCCCAGACTCCTCCAACTCAGCCATCTACACCAATGCTGCAATCAACTCAGTTTGCTTTATCTCATAAGCATTCTTCATCACTCTCAGGTCAACTTGAGGCAGCTATTACAAAGCAAGCTCATCTATTTCACGTGTTCCCAAGAAGCACACTCTTGAAGATACCTTCATGGCCATGCAAGGGTAAGTGTTGTTGTTCCCATTGTTTTTCCATGAAACACCATGATGTAGGAAAACCTTGAAACTTGCCAAGGCCAGGATGATAGAAGAGAGGAAAACCAAGAAGCGTAAGCTAGACCTTCAAGAGCAACAACTTCTACTACAGGAGTTTCAACTTGGTTGATAACTAGGGAGGAATACCATGAGCAGCTGAATGACATGAAAGAAAGAGCCCAGAGCCAATAGCTGCTCCTTCATCTGACTGGGACTATGAGAAGTTGGAGCAGGAGATGGGAAATAAGTATGCTTAAGTGCATCATTTCTTAACAGTATGCCAGGACATTTGGATTAGTAGTATACAGAATCACATTTTAATGTCTGCTCTCAAAAGGTATTCCAAGTGCTTGATGATGAGCTAAAAGCTCAGCAATAAGTTGCTTATGCTTTAGGGATCCCTCATTCCCTTCATCATCATCTGCATCCTCCTGAACCTCACCATCACCAGCATCATCCTGCTCTTCATGAAGCCCATGCAGGGGTTAAAAATAAGTGTTTGAGGTGCCACCATCCACATCAATGACCAAGTTGTGAAGAATGATAGCACAAGTGATCCATTTAGTAGCTCTGATGTGATCATCAGGACCATTGATAGCAACACAAAGGCCACAAAGACATTTGGAAACGACCTTCAGAGCACCATACAGTGTTCTGAGCGCACATGCAGATGTGACACAGCTTTGTCAAATATTGCATTTTCCCTGTGATTGAAGCAGGTTGCTTGTGGACAGGAATTACCCTGTCACTTAAAGGATAAGCTGAGTCTGCCCAAGCAAACTCCCTCCCAGAAAAGAGGTACTCTGGATACCTGGAGGCTGCTGTATTTTCAAATGCAGCTGCATCATGAGCAGCACCAGTGAGACCATGTGAATAGTCAACAATTTGCAAGGTGGAAGGGACATTCCCAACCTACTTCACATAAGAAAAAGAATTGACTACATGATGATCCCTGACTCACCTGCAGATTCAAGCCATAATTTGCTTTACCTGTGTAATATGCATTGCCTTCAAATGCAGGGTGAGCAAAGAGCACAACAATTGTGCCATCATACATAACCCACCCTTCACGCCAAAGGCCTTTGAAACCCAGGGTAGTATCCACCCACACTTCCTCAGCCTCTTTCTCCTCTGCTGTAGGTGGTTGAACAAAGAGGTCATGCAAGGATTCAATGGCAGTAATGCATCTATAGTAATACACTTAAGTACCCTCCCCATATCCAGGAATATGACAAATCTCACCTGTGAGTGAAAGCCTCCACTGTTCCTTCTCCACATCCAGCAACACAAGAAATGTCTGCTAGTGAGGCAGCATTGCCAAAGCGGCCCATCCTGTATAGAGTCACAGCCAACTGGTAGTCAACTGGTGACTGAGGACATGGGAGTTGTTCTGGAACACTGGATGATCCTTGATAAGTTCATGTAGAACATCAAATGCATGTGGGGAAATACGAAGCATTTGGATGAATAAGTCATGATGATGTGGGTCCTTTGCATACTCCCATGCAAGATGGAGGGTCCCAGACTTGGGAATAGAAGTACGAGTGTTGAGATAGCATGCATCACGTATGGCTCTGAACATCTCCATATCAGCTTGCAATCTGATAAGCAATTCATCAACTGTGAGCTCATCAGGAGGCAACAGAGCATCACGGAGTGTCAGATGAAGGACATATGCCCTTAGGACCTCATCATGTAAGTTTTTGTGAGGCATGGTGGCAAGGGTAGTGAGGAATGAAGCAGAACTACAAGAAGCAAGAGTTGGTCATTCATCAGGATTTTGGGGGGTCTGGCATGCCATAATAGATCTGATCAATGATTCCCACACTGTTATTGCTATACAAGCCATTATCAACCATTATCATGGTTTACAACCCCCTTCAAGAGTTACACATTTGATGTGAGCCTTGTAGCATATGAGCTTGAATGACTCTGTTGGAACCCTTGGGCTAGTCTTATAGCCTATTGCCTCGGAGTCTCACATTGCATCATCAACTTACACATTCAATGTAAGCCTTGTAGCATATGACCTTGAAATGACACTGTTGGAACCCTTGGGCTAGTCTTATAGCCTATTGCCTCTGAGTCTCATATTGCATCATAAACTTACACATTCAATGTAAGCCTTGTAGCAGATGACCTTGAAATGACACTGATGGATTCCTTGAGCTAGTCTTATCATGTATTTGTCCCCACATCTCATAGAGTGTCAACCCCTTACACATTCACTGTCAGTGACAGTCAGTGTGGTGGTATATGAGCTTGAAATAATACTGTTGGAGACCTTGGACTAGTATTATCATCCATGGTCTCAACCACTCCATAGGTCATCATCTAATATACATTCACTGCCAGTTGGGTAGCACATGAACTTGAAATAAAATTGTTGGAGACCTTGGACCAGTCTTATCATCTATTTCTCCAGATCTCATTCAGCATCATCCACTTATATGTTCACTTACAATCTTGTAGCACATCATCATTGTCTAAAGACAATTGTAGTCACAGCTGATGTTATATGTAATAAATATGTAGTGAATCCAGGGCAGCAACTTCCAGATACAAGTGTGATGAGGATGCTGTGCCCATCAGGATTTTTGGGGGGTCTGGATGAATCTGATTAATTATTCCACATACTGTTACTGCTATGCAAGCCATTTCACGGCTCAAATTGAAAGTAACTAAATGTCAAAGCTGAAGCACTGAACTTTTTTTGAGCAATGATGGGACTTGGATTAATGTGTGGAATTGGACAACAGGCAATGATCACAAACACCCTGTATTAAGTATATATGGCACAATCTCTACATAACTGTATATTTTATAATTTGAATAACTACTTTGAGTTGCCACAAATTTTCAAAATCCATGATCATGGATATATTCATGGTGATCATGCAATATGAATCACAAGTGAGATATCTGCATGATGCATGATCACAGCAAAAATGTGACTTTTGTCCAATTCTGCTTGAGATCTATCAACCTAGTGATTGGGAATCAGCAGCCAAAAGATAATTATGCCTTAAAGGGAAACCTGATCATGAGCATCAGACTGACAATACTTGACAACTCCTTGGCATAATATGCGTCAGTAGATGAAGTTGCGAGAGATTTACAGGTACACGGCGAGTGGTTATCGAGTCGGCCCGGTGTTATTAAGCTGTGATGTGTAGTGGTGCGCGATGGAGATCGAGATCGAGCTGAAGATATCCGAGGGGGCTTGCGCCGCATTGAAGGGCGATCTTTGTCTTAAGGCTATGGGAAGATCGAGCGAGGAAGATATCAGTTACGAATCGGAGAGTCGAAGTGCCTGAGGAAACAGGGCGATAAGTGAAACGTATTGGATTACGCTCGATGAGTATGGGCAAACACTTGCTAAGTAAGCTTAAATGATTTGCATGCGGTGCATGGGTAGTAAAGGTGGCATCGCGCGTTAGGGGTATGCTATATACAGGTGATGAAGAGGATGACACAGATGAGACACCAGACCGTCGTGTTGAGTGCGGGGTAACCGATCCCAATGGGAGACAGTGAGTGGAGACAGGTAAGGCTGGAACAAGAGGGTAAGGCGTGGGAACGCTGGTGGAGCGGGTAGCTGAATCTGGGTAGCTGCGTGGGACCCGGCGATGGGCAAAGTAAGAAGACGAGGGATGCGAAAGGGGGACAAGTTGACGGCGGAAAAGAGTATATGCAACATGTTAGTATACATCGTAGACTTTGGTGTTAGATCAGGTCGACGTGACCGACGGAATCAGGGTCGACTGAGGGGGGATGGAAGGTCCGTTGGATCCCAGGGGATGTGAGTTGTATCGGGCTGGCCACTTGATAGACATTTAAGCTACTGCGAGCGCGACGTACGGAGCTCTCGAGTACTCGCTCTTGGCCATAATTATATATCATTGGTAGAATAAATATAACTTAATTAACTAGTTATTGCATTCCTTGTATCCTCTCCTTTCATGCACTGTCTAGAATAGGGTAGAGAGAGAGGGAGGCAAGCATGAGAGAGGGCAGAATGGCAGATGGCATACAGGGCAATGAGAGTGCAGCAGAAGGCTCTTGGTGATGGGGCGGCGAGAGTAAGCAGCACAGAAAGGGCGACAGAGGGTAAACATGAGGAGGGCGGGAGACAAACAGGGCGGCGAGGTCACAGACAGGGTGGAGGGGATAGAAGAGGGTGTTGAAGGCAAAGGGTGGCAAGAAGGGCGGCGAGACTGAGCGGCCATAGATGGCAGGATCCGACACATGGAGGACAGTGAATGTGAGGAGAGGACAACAGAGGCAAACAGGGCAGCGGCGAGAGAAGAGGGCGACGATGGCAAAGGGCGGTAGAGGGCAGCGGCGAGAGTGAGTGGCATGTATATGACAGTATCCCACATATGGAGGACAGTGAAAGTGAGGAGAGGGCAGCAGAGGCAAATAGGCACTGAGACACAGAGAGAGAGAGAAGAGGGTGACGAGAGTGAGCGGCGCGTAGATGACAGGATCGTTGCTATAGTTCGTTAGTAGATGCTACTATGATATACAAGCTTCCCGGTCAAAAATTTCGGCCATGTCGACTGAGATACGGCGAGCGAGAAGAGGGCGGCGAGAGAGAGCGGCGCGTAGATGACAGGATCGTCGCTGTAATTCGTTAGTAGACAATGCTACTATAATATACAAGCTTACCGGTCAAAGATTTCGGCCATATCGACTGAGACAGAGGGCGGCGAGACAGAGCGGCGCGTAGATGACAGGATCGTCGCTTTAATTCGTTAGCAGACGAGGTTACTATGGTATACAAGCTTACCAGTCAAAGATTTCGGCCATATCGACTGAGACAGAGGAGGCGGCGAGACAGAGCGGCGCGTAGATGACAGGATCATCGTAGCTCTAGTTCGTTAGTAGACAACGCTACTATATATACAAGCTTATCTGTTAAAGATTTCGGCCATATCGACTGTTCACCTTGTAGATAGAATAGATAGATAACTTACTGCGAAAGAGTTTGAGCAAAAAAGAAAAACAATGCACATGATGATATTTAAACGGTAGCTGCAAACGCGGCAGAGGATTGGCAACGAGTGCGACGAGGGTCGTCATAAGGTGGAGAGAGTGAATGGTGAGAATGAGGATAGAACAGACATGGCGGCGAGAGAGCAGAGGGCTCTGAGACTACTTCAACCGCTCTATGGCAACGAGGGCGGCAAGGGCGGCAAGAGTGAATCACTCCCGGTCCTGGGGCAAGAAGGGAGAGAGGCGGCGAAGGGATGGGACTGAGAATAAGGCGGGCGGGCAAGCAGGATGAAATCGGTGATTTCAACTTCCGATCCTTGCAGCTCATATACAATCCTCTTTGTTGGGGGCACAAACAAATGACTAATGCCACAACCGTAAGCTCAATGAGCCAAGGATCTTTCGGGCAGCACCCAAGTCCGGGGGGAACCGAGGAGAGGGGATCGGTTGTAATGTAGATATGAAGCTGTAAACCTCGCCGTCCAAATCTCCGTGAGGCAATTTTCTGAGCTTGTGGTGTCCAGGGCGCAACGCACATTCTGGACCGGTCAGTGAACCGACCAATGCAGAGCGCATGGTCTGTTTGGCGCAGGTCGCAGGTGATGGAGTCATAGAAAAGCAGCCAGCGGCGTCAGTAGGGACGAGAAACGTGTTGTAAGCGGCTGGTGGCTGGGTACTGATGATGAGCCCATAGCACCAACAATAAAGGCGGGCGCAGTTGGTATTGCAGAAGTTGAAGTGCGAGGAAAACATGCGCGTGAGGTTGACATAGCAGTTAATAGTCTTCGAATACTCCTTGACAATGCTGTAGAAAGCGAACTGGAGACGGAGGCGTGTTCAGCGAGGCAGCTGATAAATATAACTCTTGGGATGATGACACGCTTGACGGCGCCTCCGTCGCAGAGAGTGGGCTAACCACAATATCTGAGGAAGACGATCATGTTCCTGTACATGAACATGATGCAATAGAAGAATACTTACACCTCCAGTTTTGTGCTCACTTCCAAACTCTTGAGCTGAGCCGCCGGTTCACCATTCGCGAATATAGCCCATATCCCTATTTACATTATGAAATCACCAATTGGGATGTCTTAGAATACACCTACCTGGTGAGCACTGATGACTTGGAATCCGAGGATTTCAGTGTTGCGCAGGTCATAGCAGCCAACGAGTATGACCGCGAGGTCTTTCCGTGGACTGTACCCTACTCAGTGGAATCAGATGACGACGAAGAAGAGTTGACTAGGGACACTTACCATGCTGCTGAATGGCTGCGCATGTGTTTGATTACACTGGGCCAGTATCATGAGGGATGGAAGACAGTCCCGGAATTCGAGCCGGAAGTATTCGAGGTACCTGAGGGATACCTTATCAGCCTCGGTGTGGAACTTTATGACCCAGCGGAATATGTCGCCCATCAGCACCGCTGGCTCGACGTATTGCATGAGTTCTCGTTCAAAATACATTATGTACCTGGAGAGGCAAATGTAATGGATGCATTGTCCCGTATTTACAGCAACGAACCACTAGGTGTTGTCCGTGCTGCAAGCGAATATGTCAGTCGCGATGGAGACAGTAACGTCGAACAGATCTTACCTGACATAACTCGACCCATATACGCTGGCTCGACAGCCATCATTCCCGACCCCACAGAGGACAGAACGGTACGAAGATCAGCACATCTAGCAGAGGCCAGCGCAAATAAACGCACATACTTTGAGCCTAAACAAACTCGTAAACGGCGCCCAACTGCAGCGCTGCTACCACCAGATCCGAAAGATGCCTATACGGAAACCAGAGTAGCTGGAATGCCGGAACAACCATCATCCTCAACTGACTTAGATGTCTCAGCCGTCTTGCAGACCGGAGGTGGAATTGGCTATGACATACCTGAATGTTTCCGTCACCAATACTCAAAAGACCCGTTCTTCACGGAGATCCTAGCCAACCCAATAAACTTTGCGGATTTCCGACTCGACAATGGATAGGTTTTCAAACGAAGCGGCGACATAGAAGTCTTATGCATACCTGATATCATGATTGAGCAACGAAGCGCTCGTGAAATAATAATCACTCACATACACTCGCTACTGGCCCATCTTGGTTATCGGAAGACCTTACATGCATTGCGAGACGAGGTATGGTGGAAATCTATGGTATCAGATGATCATGCACAACGTGCATGACAAGTAAACCCTCCACGCAAACTCCGAGTCATCAGCAAAACATCAACATCGGCTTTACCTGCTTCGTTGATTTTGAAAGTAGCCGAAGTCAACCAAGCCGCAAAAACACCCACCAGCTTTCTACAAAAGGTCAGTTTGTTTACAAAGTCTTTCTTTCTTTGAACTTACAAACCATTCGCTTCACTTCAATTCCTTACAAAGTATCACAAGTTGCGCAAAAGTAGGTATTGCATTTATACATGCTACTAGGTTACAAACCTAGTAGCTATTGCCAAGCATTGTACACCCGTAGCGAGCATTATACATCCATATCGAGCAAGTGAGCTGATTGAGCCCAAGTAAGCACTGTTGATGTTGATGCGTGGGCGAGCACTGAGCGCCAAGTGAAGAGTCAGCACCAAGTGATGAGAGAGTGCCAAGTCTTGATAAATGTGTGAGTGCCGGGTGACGAGTGAGTGAATCTTGATAAATGAGCGAGCACTGAGCGCCGAGCGATGAGTGAGCATTTCTGAGAGCGAGTCATGATGATTGAGCAAGTGGAGCAAGTTTGATGGACAAACAGTGAGCGTTGATAGGCCGGTCAGCATTGATACTTGTGAGCGAGTGTTGATACATTGATAGGCCAGCGAGCATTGATGTACAAGCGAGTGTTGATATGTTGATAGGAGAGCAAACATTGGGAGACAAGTATTGGGTCTATAAAGATAGTCACGTCAATATCAATTCAGTCAGAAAATGGGAGATGGAGAACTTCAAGTTAATCAGTCACAGACAACGATCTTGCGTGGCCACAGGTTCGACTCGGCTTCGATGATGATAACGTCGTCTGACTTGTATGTGTTGACTTATTCGTTCCATTTATTCTTCTTGCTGCGTGGGATATATTCGCGCCCTTCATTGAGGATGAGCTTCCAGTGATGCTCCTTGAAGACTTCAACGTTGTCCATGAAGACTTCAACGTTGTCCATGAGGAAGGTGGTGCGATATACCATCACCTTTTTGATCACCTTGCGCTTGGTGACAGGATCGATAGATGCATTCTGTTCTTCCTGGTCGCCATAGTTTTCAGCTGAGAATTGCTTCGTCCCCTTGACGAAGCGGCCGGTAGTCCATTGTACGAGAGCATGCTCAACCTGTTGCAAAGCTTAAATTAGACAGTTAAAAAAAAGGATGGAATCTTGCCGCTTGGGTTGCAAGTACAATAGCGCCAACTGGCTTTGCTTCACTGAAGTCGGCAATGATCTCGGGAAACTTTGATAGGTGCGCGATGCCGAGTGTTCGGGTGATTAGTTGCGAAGCCAAAAAACCCTATCATATATTGACTATCAGCAAATATTGCGCCGAGTGAAAGGATAAGCACCTTGGTGCCCGTTGCCTCATCATCTATCTCTCTCCATTGGAACACTTGGCTTTCTCCATCTGACGCTTTTGAAAGGTAAAACGTAACAAATTCTTTGATCTTTTCCGTATTATTCAATTCGCCGCTGTTATCCGACACGAGCGCAGCTAAACTTGATTCAGCAGCATCTACAAACCCTCGGTGCCAGCTGTGCAGGCGCGCGTTCATCTAGAGGACATGATAACATTATCGCAGAGAAAATACCAAGACTCTTACCAGCCCAAACCAGGCACCGTCTTCCGTGACTCTGTATTTCCCTGCCTCAAACACTTCATCTAAAATTCCTTGCATTTCAAGTAACGTTGGCGATTTCCAGGGATGGAGTGATCCTGTCTTCATGCGCAACAATGGCACGACCTGGCCCTCAAAATCCATTGCAGTTCCTGAAGGCAAATGCTTTGTTGACCAGTTCTTCGCACCCTGACGCGCTTCAAGAAGCGTTTTTGGTGCAGCGGGATTAGATTCAATCTTAATCATCTGAAACTTTGTTCGTTAGTTATGGTGGAGCACGCATAAGAGGATATGGCCTGACATTTCATCCTTCAGCTTCTTGATCCCTTTCTTCGTTGCGCCCTTCCTCTCTACTTTATCACTTTCCCCTTCAGGTATGAAGCTCCCAAACTGTGCGAGGGAATCGTCGTCCTCACTTTCTTGCTCAATACTGCGCTTGTGCAAGACGGTCGGCTTCCTATAGTCTGGGAGTAAACCTGAGGGAGTGAGTTCCTTGCATGGAACGTGAGTAGCAATTTAAACAACAAATAAAAACTGTACTTATCAGTTTCGGTCAAGTTGTTGACCTTATCGGATTTCCTCTTGCTCACAGCAGGTGTCCCACTTTCTGGACGCACGGCTCTGAGCTTCTCGATATCTTGGCGGAACTGTCTGCCTTCCGCCTTGCGTGTCACTTCTGCCAAGACACCTCTGAACTGACGACGTGGAGTCAGCGAACGCCACATCCTCTTCTCGACCTCCTCAAATATTTCCAGAGCGGCTCTAGCAGGGACTGCTCATCCCCCCTTCAAATGTGGCGCGAAAACCGTCCAGCGGATTGCGTAACGTAAACCACGTCAGAAACGAGGACGAAGCCATCTAACTTGAGTCCTGAAATGTACGCATATAAAAGGACATCGCTCTTCGCAGCTGGCTCGTCGACGGTTTCCTTAACCGATATCGACATGTGCTCCAGTAACTTGGTCGAAAATTTCTCCTCTTGTCTCACGGGCAACAGCTCGAATTCGTTGGACAGAGGAAATACGCGATTGATGACATGGTAGACTTGAGATGTTGGTTGTACAGCATCATCGAGTTGTATGTGACATGATAGTGGGACGCGATCCGCCTCAATCTTGTACCTTGGAACCCGCTGGACGAGTGCTCATACTTGAGTTGACGCTTCTCCAGTAGAGCCGCCATGGTATGGACGATATCTGGACAAGCTCCGGCGCCACCTTCCTGATTTTGATGCCATCACTGTAAAGCGACAGCGACTTGACCATCCGAACATATCTAATTAGAAAAAATGCGTCAGCATCCTACCCTCTACCAAACCGCTAAAAGAAAAACCCACAAATACATATAACCCAACCATTGTACCACATCGTCCCTGTTCTGGATCGTCCCAAACACGATCTCCGCATTCAAGCGTTATCTGCCAGTTTAGACACAAATTGCGTCTGTGTGTAGGCCTTCGAACATCTTTGTACGGAGCTTGTAGCGATAGGGGTCGCGGAAAATGACGCGGTGCGCCGCTGTAAAGCATTAGAAAGTATCAGAAACAATAGTGAATGACCAACCAGGATTCCTTTCACTGGAGCAGCCATTACGTTTCGCAAAGCCGCGTTGCTGACTCATCAGTGCATCAGTCACGGTGCCTGCGTCGGACTGAGCCGAGTTTTCCACTAATAACAGTACGAACACATAACGGAAACACTGGCATGCGCAGGATATTGCTGTTGCGTAAAGGTTCGATTTGGTGCATAATTTTTCAATTTGGAACACAGGCGTCGGATTCGAAGATTCCGTCTCAAATACTCTTAATAAATTACGTGTGGAATCGTTAGAAACAACCAAGTAATATGCACACTAGTGATACGAATAAGATTGTTGTCCGTCAGAAACATCGTTCAGATCCGATTTTCGGTGACATCATCTCGCATCTCAACGTCAACCAACATTCTTAGAAAGTATCAGAAACAATAGTGAATGACCAACCAGGATTCCTTTCACTGGAGCAGCCATTACGTTTCGCAAAGCCGCGTTGCTGACTCATCAGTGCATCAGTCACGGTGCCTGCGTCGGACTGAGCCGAGTTTTCCACTAATAACAGTACGAACACATAACGGAAACACTGGCATGCGCAGGATATTGCTGTTGCGTAAAGGTTCGATTTGGTGCATAATTTTTCAATTTGGAACACAGGCGTCGGATTCGAAGATTCCGTCTCAAATACTCTTAATAAATTACGTGTGGAATCGTTAGAAACAACCAAGTAATATGCACACTAGTGATACGAATAAGATTGTTGTCCGTCAGAAACATCGTTCAGATCCGATTTTCGGTGACATCATCTCGCATCTCAACGTCAACCAACATTCGGAAGACCTCCCTTTCGTCTTCTTCATCCACGTCCTCAACTGCGACGGCGTTGACGAGCGCCGTGACGATGGCAAAAACTCTGGCCCGTCCAGTGGCGTCGATATGCGCTACGACGACGATTTCAATACCTAAAACGGTGTCGGGGACGGTGACGCTTTAGTTCGTTAGTAGACGACGCTACTATGATGTACAAGCTTACCGGTTGGTCATCTCGGCCATATCGTCTGTTCGCTTTAGAGAACGTGCGATAGGAGAGATAGACAACTTATCGCGAGAGTAGTAGGATCAGTGGCTGTACGGAAAGAAAAACGGTAACTGCAAACGCGGCCGCACAAGTAGCAGTTGTGACGCTACAAATTTATTAGATATAAGATCAAAAATGAACGTACCGCTTGCTGCTTGATCTCGTTTTACAACCTGAATAATTATCCAAGAACGGCAGTACCTGTTATCCGAAGTTTGTGGAGTAAGACAGATGGACGCGCACGCAGGACAAATCTGTTTATTAATATAATGTGCATATTGACACAGTACAAACATGAGAACCAGTAATTCTAAAAAATGCATCAGCTACTCTGTTCTGAATGCTAGCACATAACAACCTACTGGCTTTACCAGCACATAATCTTAGAGCCCAGGGACTACTTGCCGAAATCAGAGAGGGGCCTTGCATGGCCTCGACTGCTGCTCATGCTAATGTTTGCCTCGCTTAGCTGATTTGGACGATGCGTCTTCGAGGTAGCAAAAGGTAATGAAAATTCGCTCGACGGATTTGCGAGGAGGTGGAGTTCTTTGCGAAGATGATTTTTGAATGACTCCACCATCCTTTTTCGTATACCGTCATCAAGCCACCCCGGCAGCACTACTGGGTAAACCGTAGAATGACAGCCGCGAACAAGTAAATGTGGTCCTGGGCCTGAAACGGAACCTCTCAATATGCCCAAGAGCTCCCAACAAACTGGGCAGCAAAGTTTCGACACCGAAATATGGGTTCCTCGCAGTGCCTAAAACATCACATGAAAGTCAATAAACATTTTCATGACAACATGGGCGGATGTACCTGACACGTCTTACGCAAATTTTCATCACTCCATTCCGGTAAAGCATTACCGCTGCAAAGTGCCGCGAGCACCGCCTCACAATGTACGCCAGCGACATATTCGGCCTTGTCTCCGTCTAAAAGTTTTTTAAACTGCTTGATAATTACCCCACCGCTCCCGTACATTTCCGGGTCAGCATCTTTCAGTTTCTCTTCCAAATTTTGGACAAGTTCGGTGGCAGACTTATCGCCAGTCGTCATCAAGACGGTGTCCATGGTTGATTTGAAGCACTCCCAGGGCGGAACAATGTAGTTGCAACGGTCGACAGCTAGAACTGATACGTTCACGGGGAGTAGGTTTGGGTGGTGCTCGCAATAGGATTCCAGCACACGCTTTCCAATAAACTGATAGACAAAAACTTTGGCCCACGCAAGATAAATGTGTGCATCCTCGGATGCTGGTACCTACACGAAAATTGTTAGCTTCATGTTTACATATGGCGAAAACTTTGTGCACCCCTATTGTCGTATCATCATCATCATCAAGTAAATCTGCATCGCTGGGCGTCGATTTCCTGGTGCTGTTGCTTCTAATACCGCATTTCTCACCAAATTTCCGATATACCATCCTTTGTTGATACGAAGGGTACATATACTTGGCCCCATCTGCACAAGATTGTTAACGTGGGACTTCATCGATGCCGAGGTGAAAATGCAAAGGAGTAGCCGCGCGTAGCGTAAGGCAGAATTAAATTTGCTTGTCAAGGACGCGGATTTGGATTCCTCGTCTTTTAGTTGCAAGCTCTCGTCGTTATGTGATGCGTATTTGAATTTCTCGTTTTTTTGTGCCAAGCTGTTATATTCATCGGCAATTTCCCTGAGACAACGGCCGAACCGGACAAATGTTGCCCAAACAAGATCATGAAACTGCGCCACAGTATCCTGGGTGTAGAGAGCTTTCCCACTCTCGGCTGCTTCCATCAAAGCCTCGAAAGAAATGACTCTTTGGCTATTAGATTCTAACATGTTATCGAAGGTGTTATATAATGAGGCGACCATAGCCTTGCTATTTTGCTGCAGGAAAGTAGCAAGCGCTTTATCACGAGGATCTCGCTTGGAAGATCCCAACGGGCCCAACTGGATGTCACTTTTATACTGTTCCCAATAATTGAACCAAATGGTGGCGAAACCAAGTCCCTGCCAAGAGCTTATCCGCCGATGGAGCTTTCGCCAGGATACGGAAAGAAGATATTTAAAGAACCGGCGGGAATTCTCGTCACGAGCGTCCACATCGTTCCTGTAGTCTTCCATATAGGAAGAAACGGTTGCGACATGATCTTCCAGAGATGATCCGCCCCTGGCCACCGGTCACTAGTTAAGATCTGTGACGACCGTAAGTTAATGAACTCACATGGCTAGACGGCAAAAAGGGTCGATTTTGACAGCATCCCAATGACCATTTGTTTGGGGGACTACTCTTAGTTTGTGATGCTCCCTGTTCTGCGAGCCCTGGCTCGAGCTTTCGTTGGATGAGGAAGTAATGGAGTCAGGGTTAGCTAAAACGGTAAAAACGAGCTGCTTTTGAGATGGTGATCCATTTTCAATAGAGCATTCATCAACTTCATCCGCATTATCACCCAGCGATGGATATACGACGGCGCTCGGTGCGCTGTCGGATGCCATTACAGTGAGGTCAATGCTGGCCTTGGGGCCCGCCCGATAACAGGCAGCAACAATTTCGTGATTCTGCACGAGAACTGCCGTGATGGCATCCAGCGGCATAAAATCCGCTTCATATCCTGTGGTGTCTTCATAGTATAGCCCGACACGAGCATTCTCTGAAAATCGGTCCAAAGTTCCTTCGCCAGCGTTTGGATTCTTTAACGTAGTGACGAGGCGCAGCAAAAGAGTGAGCTGCGTGAAGTCGTCAAGTTGAGGTAACTCGGAAGGCATTGCAAGGATGACTCGGATTGAAGCGGAGACTCAGCACTGCCCCCACTGGAAGAAAAACACGTGGCTATATTATATAATATAAGGTTTCCCGCGACCTCAGATGACCGCCGCGGCCAGTGATGGTCCCGTCAACTTTCAAGATACTGTGCACGGTTGGGCCCCCTCAACAAATACTTGCGACACGATCGCGCCCCGATCTAAGCACCAAACCAGACCTTAACGCCCGCAGGCTGTGAAAGCAATCAAAGGGAAAGCTGGATGCTACTTCGCTGATGCAATTGTTTGCATCATTTCGTTCTTGCACTGGTACCACAACAGCGAATGTCGTCCTCAGCAGTCTATGTAGTAATGGCATTTGTCGCAATGTATCAAAGACTGGTATCAGGTCTCTTGCTTTGAAGTGGAGCATCAAACTCCGTGGCAGAGAAATGTTCAGTAAGACGTCTGAATCCAATGATGTGAAATGGCACCTCTCGCTAAGGGCCACTGATCATAGTCTCATGAAACTGATCGGTGCACTGCTAAAAGTTTTGTCGATATCGGAGGGATTGAACTCAAGTTCGAGTTTCTCGATGCATGACAAAATGGTATCGGGGAAACTTGAAGCGAGAAACAATATCCTGCATGATCCTGGCATTCCTAACGGCTTCGTCATCATTACGAGATGCACCAACGAATCGCAACGATAGCTCTATCGGAAAGCTTCCAGCCCGTAAGGGCCAGTCATAAACTAGACCAGCACATTTGTTATCAAGACGGACGTTATTCCATAGTTCGAATGTCCTGAGTGCCAACGTGCGCCGACGTGAATAGACACGCGACAGCAAAAGCTGGGGAAGCGTTTCATGGTTTCAGATAGGGAATATTACAGGTCCGTGGTCTTGCGAAACGAGGACAAACACATGGACGAGAATGTCGTTGGGGAGGGTGTCCTGAGGTGAGTCGGTTTTGATTCCTCTGTGCTCCAGTGACGTTGACGTCGATGTGCTCGACACGCACTGCATTCGGGGACATTGGGTTTCGAGTGTATGGTTGGCACTGGCATATGCACGTCTGGTCACAGAATTAGTCACAGTGACACACGTAGCTTGCGCAAAGTTGCATGGTAGTATTATCATCGCAAGGATCAATGGGTTTCATTGGCAGTGATGGCCCGGTCACGGTCTGAATGAACGACTAAGGGCTTCGAACAAGCTTGGAATGTTTAGACAGTTACAAAAACAAAAAAGCCATGGTTATAAGACGATGTAGTATGATCCTCAAACGCGTCAGATCCTAAGGCAGCACTTGCAGTTAAAACAAGCCCACCAAAGTGGACTCGCAGCCAAAGATGACGGCCGTCGATGTAACATGCCAGTGCCATGCAACGCGTCAGTCCAAAGGCAGCACTCGCAGTTAAAACAAGCCCATCAAAGTGGACTCGTATCATCGCGGCGTTGAAGATGACAGCCGTCGATGTAACATGCCAGCGCCATGCAACACATCAGTCCAAAGGCAGCACTCGCAGTTAAAACAAGCCCATCAAAGTGGACTTGTAGCATCGCGGCATCGAAGATGACAGCCGTCGATGTAACATGCCAGCGCCATGCAACACGTCAGTCCGAAGGCAGCACTCGCAGTTAAAACAAGCCCATCAAAGTGGGCTCGTAGCATCGCGGCATCGAAGATGACAGCCGTTGATGTAACATGCCAGCACCATGCAACACGTCAGTCCGAAGGCAGCACTCGCAGTTAAAACAAGCCCATCAAAGTGGACTTGTAGCATCGCGGCATCGAAGATGACAGCCGTCGATGTAACATGCCAGCGCCATGCAACACGTCAGTCCGAAGGCAGCACCCGCAGTTAAAACAAGCCCATCAAAGTGGGCTCGTAGCATCGCGGCATCGAAGATGACAGCCGTTGATGTAACATGCCAGCACCATGCAACACGTCAGTCCGATGGCAGCACTCGCAGTTAAAACAAGCCCATCAAAGTGGACTTGTAGCATCGCAGCATCGAAGATGACAGCCGTCGATGTAACATGCCATGCAACGCATCAGTCCGAAGGCAGCACTCGCAGTTAAAACAAGCCCATCAAAGTGGACTCGCAACATCGCAGCGTCGAAGATGACAGCCGTCGACATAACATGCCAGTGCCATGCAACGCGTCAGTCTGAAGGCAGCACTTGTAGTTAAAACAAGCCATCAAAGTGGACTTGCAGCATCACGGCGCCGAAGGTGGTAGTCGTCGATGTAACATGAACGCGCAAGTGGTTGAAAACAAAGAAGGAATGTCACACGTGTCACGCTGGCACTTTTTTTGCACTTTTTTTTTTCTTTTCTTTGCATGGATAGTTTGGGGAATTGCGTAAGCTACGATACATAGAGTACATGTTGAAGGGAAGCGGTGCCCTGAGAGCCCGCGTGTAATGGTATGTGGGTAACCGACAGCGCTGAAGGGAGTAACATTAAAAGAAACGAGTAATCACGGAACAGCGGACGGAATCGCGCTCGCGGCAAGAGCAACGCTTCTGGCGTTATGAGATCTTTTTTTTTTTGCATGGATAGCTGTTCCCTGTCACGTGACATGGGTACAAAATTATACGTGCTGTCAGTCTCCGAAGTTCTAATTCTAATTCTCCATCTCCGCCCATGGCCCGGACAAGGAATACCGCACGTAGATGCACGGGTGAAGATGCCCCCGAAAGCAAATTGCCTCTATATCTGAGAGCACCCGGGCCCCTCCCGCTGCTCCTCCCAAAAAACGGCCCGGGCGTGCTGGTTCAAGTATGGTGAAGGTTACCATGAGGCCACCAGAACCTCAGAGCCCGACCTCATCCACTATTGAGCTACGTGCTGAGCCCAGCACTGCCATTGTATGTTCGCCCCTTGACATCTGTCGCCCACAATTCTAATGTTGCTGGGTCCAGTTCTGTGCGCTCTGCCGAAATGGAGGAGCCCTGACCGAGTGCGACTCTTGTCCTCGGACGGTATGTTCCAAGTGCATCCCAGATGCTCAGCTTTCGGAAGACAGCCAGTTTCGTTGTCCGTATTGCCATGTATTTCGTCCGAATGGCACTCGGAATGATTTAGAGCCGTACCTTGTGAGTTTTCTTTCCATCATCTTGTTGTGTTACTGACCTGAGTTTGGCAGGGTGATGCTGGAGTTCCTCTAACCCTGACTGGAATGCTTTCACAGCGCGAGTTCATGCCCGTCTGCTCTTCGGAGCCCCTGCTCATCATAACGATCAAACTTGTTTCAATTTCATGCAACGGCCTCCCTCCCATGCTTGTCTACCAACACCTTTGCCCGTATTTATGTCAAAACGTCGAACATGTCATCATTTCATTTGACTTCTCCACCCCTGATGGTACAGACAACTATTTCCGAGAAGTGAGTGCGCTCACCCAAAGGATACAATCTGGTGACTGGGTTAGGTGATTCTATGTGTCTTTGATGTTTTTTCAATCCTCATTCATTTCTTCAACGAGGTTCCGACGGTTTGCCGTATTCTTGATTGACCATACAGACCCAACCCGAGGCGATCTCCACTTTGCCCCAGCGAACCAGGGCGCCGCACCCATATCCGAGGTAAGTAAAAGCCCGTCATTCTGTGCTTATCTAATGCAACGTCTACAGATATTTCCAAACCTCTTTCCTCCACCCCTTCTCGAAGTTTTGAAACCAGGGTCCGACCAAAACACCCTTACCCTGCTTGCATGTGGGGGGATCGTGAAATGCGCACGGTCCTTCAACGATGTAAAGATGTTTTTGAAAAGGTGAGTCTTGATCCTGCTCAATTTACATGCAGGAACTAACTGGTTAGTTCGCCCTTCCACTGGGTAATGGCTTTTGGGCAGGTTGATTTTCAACCATCCACTGCCAATGCCTTCCTCATGGACACACACCTTTTTTGGTTCATCTACAGGAGAAGCCCGGTCTCAGGCATGCTCCTCAACCACCAAGTGTTGGGGAGCCACTCCGACGTTTATATTCTATACCACTCCGGTTCAACTGACCGGTTAACTTGGTCGCATCCTGGACACCGTCCCTTTGGGTTCCCACTGCCAATTCAGTGCTGTGGTTGTAAGGCTCTCAAGTCGTTTGCTCCAAAACCCCAGGTAAACAAGGATAAGACAGATTTCAGCCTGATCCGGCTTGTGTGCAGTGTCAAGCATTGTAAAAATGTTCTAGAATATCAAAAGCCTCCGGGTTTGCGAAGGGTCATGAAGGGAGAGTTGTCGCGATCACCGGTTGGGGATTGGTACATCGAGCAATGTTAAATTCAAGTATAATAGTCTACGTCATATGAGATTCACCTATTCCAGCAGCGCTTCCCCCCTCTCAGCGCGCTGATAAATAAGCTCCACATAATAAAAACAATGCATTACGAGCTGACAAAGATTCCAATGGGCTTGCACGACGTGGCTGTTGAAGCCGGATTTCGCCTGAGCAACGTGATTGCGAAGCGTTCATGATCATTCATGATCACACAGGTCACGCATGATTTACTCGTGACGCGTGATCTGCGCGTAATTTCGCGCATCAAAAGTATTGGTTAAAATCCCAAGCTCCGTTTCCAACACAAATTCCATTACGAAAATTGTTAAGAACATGTACAGTTGTAAATCGACAAGCAGCGAAGCATTGTACCCGGCGCTTGAGTGGTCAAGGTTAATTGCTATACACGTCGGTGAGTTTGTGAACGGTGTAGCAGCACGAGTGCGAGGGCTCGCCATCGAAATAGAACGGAATGCCGCATGTCTATCTATTGTAGTTAACATTTTGCGACAGTAACAATTTACAAGTAACTCTCACCCGCAATACATAAACCTCGAGAAGAAAAGTAACTTATGCTACTGGTTGTAGCCTTGTATTCCGCGTTTGTTTTATCCTTGCTCTCTTCTCCTTCAATTTGGCTAGGGCACTCTGCTTCGTCACTCCGCCTTCGCACCTGACATAGCTGGGGAATACCTGGCTATTACAGCGGTAAGAATGTATCTGTGGTGCAAGTATTGGGAACTCACCAGTTCCACCAGCTCAGCAGGTCGGTAACTTCATCCCTTTCCTCCGGATCAATCAAGAAGTCCAACACGCTCTCGTAAAACCGCTCCGAGTCTGTAGAGGTGTCAGACCGACAGAAGACTGAGGTCGATGACAGTGCGAAGCGTAGCTGGCAGGATGCTCAGTTACAGTATTGCTTCATATTGATTGGCAGCTGCCGCACCTGCGTCGCTACATAGGCTAGTGAAGCCGGTGTGACACGAGTCATGCCGTGGATACGAGCATTGCCCGACCTCGTCGCCTTGACCTCTTTCTCTACTGAACTGGGCGATGTGAAGATATACTTGAATGCCTGCAAGCCATTGGATCTCAAGTGATTGGGAAAATCAAGATATTTACTAACCCAAACAAGAAGCTTACTCCTGAAAAGCCCGTCCCAGGGTTCTTCGGGGTCAAATTGTTGCTGTGCATAAACCAACAATGGCCATTGATCACCTCGTACGGCAATTTCATTGTTAGTAAGCTTCGCGCGTATCCTACGCCAGGGCTTAGTGACGATAAATCACATGAAGCAGGAAATTAACTCAGCGTCGTCCCACTCTAGGCCCGCTGGACAAAGAAGGGCACCAGTTGCGGGGTGGTGAAAACCGCGCGTTGTCTTTATATTCCGGGACAGCGGTGGATTTAGCGGCTTGTCTCGGGGAGTTATCCAATCCACAACGACACCTTTAAGACTCTTGGTGTCATCCGATGATGAGCGTTGTTCCGCCGTGACCGTGTAGTGACATCGTCACGTATATGCGATAAGCTATGCGAGAAAGAAGTCCTACCAGCGCTGGAGCTATATACGCACTGAGCCCGGGGCTAACTATCTAGCACCTTAGCTGTCCGCCGCCGACGCAGTTCTGTCTCCGCAACGCAAAACCACATGCAGTCGCAAGCCAATCCCGCAACACCGCAGACCAAACAATCGTACCCGGACCTCGCGACTAACGCCGATTCTCCGAAACGCCCGCGCTGACCATTGTCCGCCGCATTAAGGATAGCCGCAACACAGCCACTTCCGCGTAGACAAGGCCGCGCTCAGACCACTACGATCGAGGCCAGTTTAGCCGCGCGCCTACGAGCTACGCGACAAAACTAGTTAAGCGGAGTAAGATCGTCACTACTACTAGCGCCGATCAGCAACCGACAAAGGACGACCAAATCGGGCGTAGCGGAAACAGGGACAAAAGCGCTAACGCCTATCGCATAGGTCGCCGGGCTCGATCGTCGGATATCATACTCGTCGACGGACAGGGTCTCACTGCGGGCTTGCAACAGGAGTAATGGCTAGCGGAACGCTCGCGCACTAAACTACATCGGACGGCGCCTTTCAAAATGACGAATTAGGATAGTTGAACAACGGGCAGGACGTCGGGGAATTTAGAAGTCCACTCGTATCGGTAGGTAGCTAAAAAGTATATATACCATCGTGTTCATAGTATACGACACATACCCACACACTTTCATTGACCGAACCTCTCGTTTATTCTTCAAATATCACTCTCTTTCCCTTTGCGTCTGTTCCTTCCCTGCGTCGACCATTGTACAAACAGCCCTCGCCATCTAAACCCTTCAGCGTCTACCAAAGTACGACAGTTGTCGCGACTTGGCTACGTACCGCCTTCACGCAACTTCCGTCGCCTTCGCACGTCTTCCGTCGCTCCGAGCATCTTCCGTCGTACCGAACGTCTTCCGTCGCACCGCGCGTCTTCCGTCACCTCGCACATCTTCCGTCACCTCGCACATCTTCCGTCGCACCGCACATCTTCCGTCGCACCGCACATCTTCCGTCGCACCGCACGTCTTCCGTCGCACCGCACATCTTCCGTCGCACCTCGGAACTGCATCCCCCTCGCAGGAATTCGGTTTAGGGTTGTTCGGGAAACTCTTTGCTGAGCTCACAAAACCCCCTATTCCTGTCGCTCCGATAGGAAATAGTGTTATTAAATTGGCTGCCCCCGTTATGGCCTATCACACCACGGTAGAAAACGCGGATGACGAAGAAATGGAACAGCTGCAGCGCAGGATGGTAGCGTTGCAAATGAAGAAGAAAGCGGGATTGGACAAGACGGAAGTTCCGCCGCGCGCTAAAGGGAAGGAAGTAGTTCAGCGCTAAGATTAGATTAGATTAGATAAAGATTAGATTAGATTACGGACTACCGGACCGATGACTCATGGACTATGACTCAGGCTTACAATGCGCAGCAACGGGGGCCGATTATGTTATCTCTTTTACTCATACTTACTCAGCGTAGCTAACTATTATTAGAGTGGTGCACAGACCACCCTTGTAGTATATAAACTGAGCAAGATAGCACCAGAGTCCTCAGTCAAGTTCTCTCGGGTTTCACTCTACCCTCATCTCTTCTACTCATAAGTCTATTGTTGGGCCCCTAAGCCGTCACGGCAAGGGTAGTCCTGATAGTAGAACTCGACTTATCACATCGCTTACTGCCCCACTTTACTAGAGCATCACGCTCGCGCCGGACCCTTGGGCTAAGGGGAACTTCTTTGATATCAGGGGGATCACACAGTCTTCCGCAGACTCTAAAGCGTCATTTTTGTCGGACAATAAAACCGTCAACCCTTGGTTCTGTGGAGCATCCATAAAAGCTTCATCTTACGTTCCCGGTCTACGCAAACCAAAGAACCTAACCCGGTTGATAGGGTTACCTGTGCACAGGATATACCAGTGCCAGAGTAGTGCACGTTACGTCACTCGCATCATGGGACCAGCCTCACCAGCCCCTACGCACGTTAAATTGCCCTGGTCTAGGCCTCTGAAGGCTATACTTGTACATACTTAAATACATTGTTTTGTAATCCTTGGAAGTAGCCGTCGCTTGACCATGCGCTTCTGAGAAAGGCCGTACCTATTAGGGGTATAGTGCTAACTGGACAACCGTTCGGATCCAGTTTAGTTTAATCAAATCAAAAAGTTAAATACTGTACTATACCGTTTACGTACTAGCACTGCAGGGAGGGTTTGTGGACCCTGAGTGCATTCTCAAATAAGTGACAGGCCAAGACCCCCTCACTTCTACGTAACGGAGATTACGAGTATGAGATCTTCTTAGATCGCACGGGCTTACAGATAGGGAAATCGATAACTTCTGGATAGAAGTATTCGGTGTACCACTGGACGGTCTAGAAGACTTTGATATTGATTACGACCCTTTCGGGCCAGATCCTTTTGACGATAACGATCCCGTCCCGCATTACATACACCAACCGAGTCATCTGACTCCACCCCTCGATCACCGAGGTACAACATCAGTGGGAACCTGCCCCATTTCAGATCCTTGTCCTAACCCGCAACCTTAATATCCAAAGTCTATTCACTCCGATGCTCAAAACAACAATGCCGCTGAGCACAACAAGCAGCAATACCCGCCGCCCCGGCCCAATTATCAATATACCGGAAGGGACGGTATTCAATATCCCACACCAGCAGGAGGGACGGCTCGTCAAAAGTAGACGTAGCCAAGCCACGGTGTTCTCCGGCAAAATGTCGGAGGTCACAAACTTTATTAACGGATGCCGGC
>JAEBUS010000015.1:0-23302 GCA_023014475.1 Amanita pallidorosea | reverse complement strand
CTGACTTAGATAAGAGATAGACGCCAACCTGCTAAGATGTTTGGTACAGCTTTTGTAAAATACAAGAAAAATAATAAAAATGTCTTAGAGATTTTGACCGTTGAGAACAGGTCATGACAGATACTATGTCCCATGTTTGGAAGGAATCTCATTCGGGTGAAGTGGCGTGGCCCTAGCCTGACATCAGGTTTGGCATGTTGACAAGTTTCACTCCAGGGATGTATTTTTCAATGTCTTTTCGCATGTTTGGCCACCAGTAGTCTCGCGTTATTAATTCCAATGTCTTGACGACCCAGAATGTCCCCGAATGAATCAGTCCGATCAACTCCCTCGTAGTCGGTGTTGGCAGGTATATAGATTTGGCCCTTCCATTGCACCAGCCCTTTATTAACGGCATAGTCCGGATCTCCCTTTTCCAATCCTTCGCGCACTTGGATTCCCATTGCCACTTTGGAATTTTCGCACATCTTTTAACAATTCATCAACAGCCCGGTCGTCGTCTAGAAGCCGTACAAACAGGTGTTCTTCAGAGAGGAATGATGCCTTCATTATTGTTTGCCTCGTGTATGTCCTGCTCGCCTGGATAACAAGTCTGCCTTTGAATTGGACTTTCCTGATCATGTTAATGATGAAGTATATTTCTGCAGATCCGTAACCCATCGTGCTTGTCTTCGGTTTAGATTTCTGCACTTTCGAAAGTACGTCAAATTTTGATGATCCGTCAGGACTTCCACTATTTCCTTAGCACCCTTGAGGTAATGAGACCATTCGTAAAATGCTGCATCCGCTAGCATTTCCTTGTCATAGATTTCATAATTCTGTTCTGCATCATTGAGAGCTTTGGAAATAAAACCACTGGTCTCCATTGCTGATCCTTTCCTGCTGGCGACAAAATTCCGCCAATTGCAAAATCTGAAGCATCCACTTCGACTCGAAATTGTCCTCATCATCAGGAATTTTGAGGACTACCTCCTCGCCACAAGGTCTTTCAGTCCCTGAAAGGCCATAGATTGGAGTTCCGTCCATAACCAGTCCACTTTTTCCAGTTATTCTAGTCAGTGGTTTGGCCACCTGAGCAAATCCTTGCACAAAACGTCAGTAAAAATCAATAAATCCCAGAAATTGCTGAAGTTCTTTTTACATGTTGGCTCTGGCCAGGACGTAATTGCGTCGACCTTGCCTTTTTCCATACGAATTGAGTCTGTACTGATGACCAATCCCAGGAAGTCGATCTGTGGTTGGTCAAACAACACTTTTCGGTTTTAGGAAAGTTTATGATTTTCAACTTTGCCAAGATGCGGTTGACGTGACCCGTGTTTCCTTTGAGACTTTGAGAAAACCAAAATATCATCCATGTAAATAACGACCCATCCTTCGGCAATTTCCTGTCGGAATATGTCATTCATCATGTTTGAAACGTTGCCAGTGAATTGGTTAATCCAAAAACATAACCAGTGGTTCGAACAATCCGCAATTGGTCCGGAAGGCCGCTTTCCATTCGTCACCTTCCTTAATTCGGACGTTGTTTGTACCCCCAACGGATATCCATCTTCGAAAATACTTTGGCTTGTGACAATTTATCCACCAGTTCCCCAATGAGTGGTAGCAGGTATCGGTTTTTATTGTCATCTCTATTAAGTCGCCGATAGTCTGAACCAGTCGTAATTTTCCATCCTTCTTTTTGACAAAAAAAATGGAGACGCCATGGGTGACTTGCTAGGTTGGATACGTCCTGATTCCAAATTCTCCTTAAGGAATTCATCCAATTGCGCTTGTTCATCCTATTTAGTGGGTATATTTTACAGTCCACCGCCTTTGAACCAGGTATGAGCTCAATTGCGTGATCCCACGGGCGTCGCGGTGGTAGCTCATCAAATGTTTCTTTGTCAAAAACCTTGCGATGTCCTAAATAGTGTTTGGTACCACTCTTCCAATGAACGTTTTGTTGCCGCCTTTGCCTCTTTTGCCGCTATATCCGTACTACAGATCGGGTTTTCAATTCTGGTTCCCCAATGTGTACTGCAAGGAGTTTTTCCCCTCCTCGAGTGGTTCCATTGGGTCTACCTCATCTTCCGGATTTTCAACGTGCGAATGATCCCAACATGTTCCTGGACATCTAGTAAATCGTACTTCCTTGCTTTTTCCAGTCCATCACGGATTTGTGATGTTGCAGCCAGTCGTGTCCCAGAAGAGATATCGGGTTTTCCCTAGTCCTGTGACCCCACATTCGATAACTTCTTCATGGCTTCCTATTCGTAATTTGAACTGGACCATGTATTCCAGACTCCCCAATGCATTTCTTGTCCCATCTGCATTGTACACCGGCATCGGGCGAAGTAATTTTCGTTTATTGAGTTTGTGCTTTTCAACAAACTCTGTACTGACGCAAGACCCAGTGCATCCCGAATCTACTAGAGCAACGATGTTAATTTGCACCCCAGTATCCATAGTTGTAATAGTTCCTTTTAAATTCATTTCTTGCCGTCCTGAAGCTTTGACGACGCTTTGCCTTAATCGTACTAGGTTCCATAACGCCTCGGCTTCTGTTTGTTGGTTTAATTCAGTAACCAAGTTTTCAGTTGCTTCGTTGAGCCGTTTATTGTGAACCCATTCCTTTAAACACCGCACCGCCGTGTCTTTGTCCTGTTGCCAAATCCGCCTTAGTACCCATGCAGGGGACCAAGTTGGAATTCTAGGTTTTACGCTCACACTCAAGTTTCGAATTCGATGGACATGGGAAGAACATTCATATAACAAGTCTGGTATACTAATACATGAGTCCTTGTCCTGAATTGAAACTCTATCAGCCAGCAGCGCGGAGCGCTTGCCTACTGGCTGTCGCCAAAACCCTTTTCTTTGCCGTACTCTTTCCATTGCTCCTCTGTGAGCTCTTCCACTTTCAATTCTCGAATACGGCCTTTCCCTTTTTCCTTCCTATTGAACCACTTTGGTTCCGAACAATCCCTGGCAAAGTGTCCTTCTTTGCCGCAATTATAGCACGCCCCTGTACGTCGTTTCGCTTTATCAACATCCATGGCATTTGGATCCCTACTGGATGTTGCCATAGTGGGCATGCTATGTTGAATCGGTGCCTTGCTTTCCTTGGCTACCGGTGTCTCCTTGTACTCGTTACGGCTCTTTTTCTCGCCGTATGCCTCTTTCGCCCTGCGATATACCCGCGCCAATTGCACCGCTCGATCCTGAATTGTTTTCAGGGACGCATCATCTGCTAAGTTTCCATGCCTGATTAATTCCGCACCCAGGGCAGGATTAATCCTATTCAGGAAGTGATCCTTGAGCGCGTTTTGGCCCCATCCAACCAATGGTGATAGCGTGTTGAACTTGATGATGTAGTCCTCGATTGGAGTGTTTTGTTGCTCCAATTTCATCAAGTCGTCGGTGGCATGTTGTTTGGTTTCTGTAGACATGAAAAATTTGTGCATCTCTGTTTTGAAAGCCGCCCAAGTTGTCCATGGATATTTATTCATGTTGGGTGGGCGCGTCCATTGCATCGGCTGATCTTCAGGTTGCAAAGGAGCTCGGTGCCCATTATTTACCTCTGCCCAGGTAAGATCCGATGGATACCTTGTCGGAGTGCGTGCATGCTTTCCTTCGTATTCCTCATCTGCCTTTTGGATTTCCTGGAGTTTGACTCCAGCCCATTCCCCAGCACGGTTTCCCTTTCCTTTTCTGGTTCGGTACAAACAGATCACAATGCGCCTTCGGACCGTCGTTTCACGTGCCAATGTGAAATACACCTCCATTGTCCGCAACCAGTTGTCCACTTGACTCGGATCACCTTCAAAATGATCTGGCATCTCGGCTTTTGTTAGCGGAGCCGGTAATGGACGAGGGTGTGTGCGCTGCCATTCTTCCAACACATTAGTAAGGAGTTGCCCGAAGCCGTTGACCGTTGCCATCCTGGACTCCTCAATGTCATCGATCTGCTGTTGCCGTTCTGCTACGTCGTCCTGGTTTGTTCCGGTCAAGGGAATTTGCGGTGGCAAGGGGTGCGGCATTACTTGTGTGTATCCAATCAGGAAATCCCGAAGTCCTATGGCCATTTGGACAGTCCATTGGAATGCGCCAATATGGTAACGGCCATACCCTTTGAGGATCCAGTCCTCCATCTGAGCCCAGGCATTGAGGCCCTGAGACACGCGTTCCACATGTATGCATCCTTCTCGTCCATAATTTTTTGTGCTTGCACATTTGCCTGTAACTCCCTCATGCGACTGTCGAACTGATAGATCTCTTGGATCTGAGGATATGCCGGCCACTCAAACTTGTTCCAGTGTTGTTTCTTGAACATCACCAAATAGCAGAATCCCAGAATGTCCGGGTGTAAGATTTCACTACTATATCGAGCCACAGGGTATGGATAGGCGTGCTCTACTTCATTTGCTACTGTCCGACGCCAGTGTCTATCTCCCGCCGCTTTTGTGCCTGGTCCAGATTACTCGGTCCTGCTTCTATCATCCAGTCCTCCGCCGTTGTAACCGGTCCATCATGCCAGTTCCAATCGCCACCGCGGGTACGCATGATTGCGTTGAATTCCGCTTTCTTGGCTTTGATTGCCTCGGCGTATGTTGGAACCTTCAGTGGAACCGGAGGTGGCGTAGACTGTTTCGATGTCCTGGGTGGAGTAGATCCAGTGATCAGGTACAAGACCGGATTAGGCTTGCTAACATGTACAGGGACGCTGGATAACTCCGCGTCACCACCCTCACATTTGATGGACAGGGTTGATCCAGTGTAGGAACGGGCCTTTTTCTTTTTCTTATTCCGGCAGAAGAACCCCTTGCCTCCCCATCGGGCTCGCTTATTGTACGTTCCCCTGGCAATCATTTCGTCGATGCTACCCCAGTCCCAGATGTCGTCACCATCTTCTATCCGGATCATGAACTCCTCCAAAATGTGGAATCGGTCCCGTTGACAATTGTCCTGGAGACTGAAACGAGCGAACGGGTTTCGGAGCTCTGTGTTCCATGATGCTATTTCCGTAACGGTGGGCCACGCCGGCCAGTGATAGAGATCGTAGTACTCGGGCTTAAACAGGTACATATAGCAGTACCCGGGTTTGCGCCAATGATAATTTGGGCGGTCCTCATTCGTCGGGACCCCAGGCAACATGACCTGTTCCTGGTTTTCCACCCAGTGCTCCGTGTATTCCTTTTTGGTCCGAATTCCCCAATCGGCTAGATGCAAGTCCATGAAGTCATCCCATTCTGGAAGCATGACTCCGTCATTATCGGGCCCTGTGTGATTTTCCAATGAATTGGGCTCCGTAGCCGGAGATGAGCTAGATGGACCCTTCCTCCATTCATACATGTAAGGGGCGTATCGCATCATGCGGCCCGAATGCTTGACCTTAATGTTGCCATTTGAGGCATGCATTAACTTGTTCCGCTCTTTAGCCGTCAAAACCAAACCGTCGTGTTTCAGGGTGAACATGTTAAACCCTTGGAGAAGCAATAGCATGTTGGACAGCGAATCGAACACCGCCTCCCTGACGTCTGGTTGGTTCACGAGCTGCTCCAACACCTGTTCAAGCACCCGTCGGTCCGCTTCCAGTTCTTGTTCCATCTGTTGGAACTTCCTTTTTTGCCGTAGCGCCTCGCGCTTTTCCTGCATGAGAATCTCCCATGCTTCCTCCTGCTCTCGGAACGCCGCTTCCTCGAGCACCTGTCGTTCGTATGCTGCTCTGCGCAGCCTGAGCTTTTCTATATGGCGCTGCTCCTTGCGCCAGAAATACCATGCGTGGACATGCGCATCATTTTGTCGGTAGTCGACCGGCTTGGCTGACTCGGTTCGTTGTTGGGGCAAAGGGCACCCCGCCGCCCATTCTAGATCGAAAGCGATTCCGATCTCCATCAAGGACATAGATGCCCTTGGCAAAACGTATTTGAACAATGTTTCCATTGTTTCAGATCCTAGATCCCAGATTGTTCCAAAAGTAGTAAGACGTCCCAAGTAGGGAGATGTCGCCTCTTCTTCAGTAACCGTACTTCCGAATACAGTCACTCTTCATTGCGGTCAATAACGCACCCGCACACGATTCTTTGATTTAATTCCTCCAATAGACCAAAAGCAGTGCTGCCCGGCGCTTCACTCTGATGTCCTCATGCTCAGATCAATAGATCCGATACGTGATTGGTATTCAGAGACTGTATGCCTTGATACAGGTCACCACAGATGATTGTCTTCGCCGGTTCCAACGGCTTTTCCGCAGTCCTAGTGTAGTTACCCGGGGCGACCCTGCCTGGTCCACAACCCAGCGATGCGACTACTCTCGTCTAGAACTGTTTTGTTGACAGAGTGGTCCCTGAGTCAGTCGTGACCCAGTTGTTGACTATGTCGGATTGAGGCTGAAGACGGTCTCGTGGTGTAATGAGCGCCTTGTCAGACGAATAAAATTTGGTGGAATGCTTCGACGCTGTGAGCGACAACGAGCAAGACGTGCTTGGCGCTGTGTCAAACGACGAAGGGTGTGGTTGAAAAGACTCTAGATTATGTTAGGACGGATCCCACACAACCACAAGCCTCTACTGAGACGATGAAAGAGAAGAGAGATAGATTGACACAGTAGAGTAGTATACTGGGTGAGAGTAAACTATCTAGAGTCTTAGAGACTCCTACCTACGACGCACCATCTTATATACCCCAACCATGGTCTGTGCGCAGCAGCCTCATGCCCCTAGGGCTATGCGCGTGCAGCAACAAAACCATGGTGACTATCTACGACTTCCCGCAATGCCCGTGTCCCCATCCGGTCCTTATTGTCTTCTTATCAGCACAGCTCCTGGCTGACTAATCGCTGACCTAACCGATGGGCGCCTTTGACATAGGGGTTGGCGCCTACAAGTCTTGTATACCTATGTGTCCATAGGGCCCCAGGGAAAATGAATAAAAATATGGAAAAGTCGCCAAAAAATCGTAAGGTCGTAACACAAAACATGATAATGCCACAAAAAGTTCTCATGGTGTTTTTAATAACACGTCCACCAAAGTTGCCACAGTTATCGAACCCTGTGACGACTCGTTGAATTTGGTCGCCGCCACGCTGAATAATGATAGCAAGGAGGACGACACGGTCCTCTGGTATTTGTCTACAGATGAGGATGCGGATAATGATAATGTGAGTGTGTATAAAGTTCCACATCTCCATTTCTCCTGCAAAATATTGAGCTCGGACCGGTGCTCTGTTGTGGACACGTTTCTGGATAACGGTTCAAATCTGGTACTGATCCGACCTGATTTAGTGCAACAGTTAAATTTAAAACTTCTTCTGCTGAAAACGCTGGAATCGTTCGGTGTTGCATTAGACAATCGTTCACAACAGGTCACGCACTTTGTGAAGCTTCGCGTTGCCACTCTGGACCATTCATGGACTTCAAAAAGATTGTAGCACTTGTATCTCCTTCTCTGTCAATGCCACTGTTGTTGGGCATGCCTTTTCTTGCACAAAATTGTTTAATTGTTGATCATGATACACAGACTTGTTTTGTTAAAAACACAAACATTGATCTTCTGCGTCCCGTGCAACCCGCTCCTTTTTGTACTCCCACATGCTCGTCCGTTCGTTCTCCTGATTGCTCCTCCACGCACTCTTCCACGATGTCCCCTCAACAACGTCGTAAAAGAATTGAACTTGATAAATGTGCTTGTATGGCGCAGCTGCGCTGTGTCTGTGATCATTGTCGCACCTTGTACACTGGTTTATATGAAAATTGCGTCCCAAATCGCCCTTCGATTAACACCTTGAATGCTGTTATCGAGCGCTTAGTCGCAGCTGATGAACTTAAAAGACTTGAATCTCATATTCGTACTGAATTCTCACAAGTCTTTGAACCAGTTCTGCATGTCGACAAGCTTCCTGATGATGTCTTGGCTCGCATTTTGTTGAAAGACGTGACCAGGACTATTACTACTTGATCTTATCCTTGTCCTCGAAAATACCGTGATGCGTGGAGTGTGCTCATTCAAAAACACCTCAATGCTGGGCGTATTCGCCCTTCTTCTTCACCATTTGCTTCTCCTGCGTTCGTTGTTCCTAAAAGTGATCCATCAGTTTTACCGCGCTGGGTTAACAATTTTTGCCAGCTGAACGATAATACTGTGGTTGATTCTCATCCCTTGCCCTGTGTCGATGATATTCTTGCTGATTGTGGCAAAGGTAAAATATGGGCGAAGATGGACATGACAGATGCATTTTTTCAAACAAAAATGCATCCCAACAATATTCCACTCACAGCTGTTACCACTCCCCTAGGGTTATATGAATGGGTTGTGATGCCCATGGGTCTGCGTAACAGTCCCTCCGTTCAACAGCAACGTTTGACTTCAGCCTTATGTCCTCTATTGGGTCATATTTGCCATGTGTATCTCGACGATATCGTTATATGGTCACAAACAGTGGAGGAGCATGTAGTCAATGTGCGTAAAGTTTTACGTGCCTTGGCTGACTCTTCGTTATATTGTAACCCAAAGAAATCACATCTTTTTTGTTCTGAGATTGATTTTTTGGGTCATCATATTTCGGCTCATGGTATTGAAGCCAATATGGATAAGGTGTCCCATATTTTAAATTGGCTGGTACCTGCCTCTGCAACTGATGTTCGTGCCTTCTTGGGACTTGTCCAATACATTGCTTCCTTTTTGCCAAAATTGGTGGACTTCACCTCGATATTGACACCGCTTACTGATAAGCAATCTGATAAGCAGTTTCCCCTGTGGACAGTGTCACATCAGTATGCTTTTGATCAAATTAAGCAGCTGGTCATTGGCCATGAATGTCTCACCGTAATTAATCATGCAAAACTGGATACCTGTCGTATTTTTGTGACCACCGATGCCTCCAATAAGCGTTTGGGTGCTATGCTTTCATTTGGTCCTACTTGGGAAATGGCTCGGCCTGTTGCTTTTGAGTCTTCCACATTTAAAGGTGCTGAATTGAACTATCCTGTCCACAAAAAGGAATTGTTAGCCATTATACGTGCATTAAAGAAATGGCATGCCGATTTGTTGGGGGTACCTTTCACTGTTTTGACCGACCATCGCACGTTGCAAAATTTTAAGTCGCAACATGATTTGTCTCGGCGACAATGCCGGTGGTCTGAATTTATGGCTCAATTCAACTGTGATATTTGTTATGAGCTCACACCCCTAAGCACAACCCACACATCCCCCTTAGGGGGCCCACAGGCCTTGTTGCTGGCCAGAGGATAGAAAGGAGACAGAACGCAGATAGATTGGGGTAGAGAGAAACTATCTGAAGTCTGGGGAGACTCCAGCTACAATGTACCTACTTATATACTACTCTATGAGGACCCCTTGTGACTCCCAGACCCACCGGCACTCCCTCACTCTGACTCACTCTTATTGTTCTTGGTGAGCATGTGCTTGGGCGCTGCCGCAGTTGCTGCGTGTATGAGCGCATATGGGCACGGCCGCTCTGACTCCACTCATAGACCTCTTCTGGACTGCTCTAGACCCTGACCATAAGGAGCAATGCCTTGAGGCATTGTGCGTTCCCATTGTGATCCTTTATAGACATGTGCGCTGTCTTGCGCCTTCGTCTGATGCGTGATGGCTTGATGCGCTGATCCTCCTGATGCACTGATGCCAAGTGTGATGCCATCAAGGTGGCGATCCACCTTCCTAGTCTGGCTGTCCTTCCGTATATAGTATTGGATGGTTCCTCCAACCATCGTCTTGCCCTCTGGTGAGCGCTCCCATGCGCTGACTCAACCATTGGTATCCCATAGTGTCTCGTAAGGCCCCTGGCCCGTTATAATGTGTATAGAAGTCATCCCAGATGACTGTAAGATAAACCAAAATTGAGGGGCTAGGATTGCGATCCTAACAATATTCAATATATCAATGGTTCTCGTAATACCGTTGCTGATGCCTTGTCGCGTACCGCGTTCCTTGACAACACCTCTCCTGTCTCTGTGGTTGCTGCCTTGACGGAAGCTCCTTCTAGCGAAGACCGTTGTCGTTTGTTCGGCAAAACTCGTTTGCAATTCCGTGCCGATCCAGACTTGCGAGCCCAACTCCTGGCAGGATATGCTTCGGACCCTTGGTGTCAACACTTGGTGTCCGCAGCTGATGGAATGGCTGGCTCGATGGGCTATGGTTTTTTAATAAATGGCTCATTGTGCCAGATGTTCCAGCTTTGCGTGTCAAAATTTTTCAATGGGCTCACGATTCCTTTGGTCACTTTGGAAGTAATAAGTCGTACGCGTTGCTTTGGGACAGCTACTACTGGCCGAATATGCATAAAACGCTTGACCGTTTGTTTTTACCTACTTGTGTGGAATGTCGGCGTTGCAAACCAGCTCAGCATAATTCCTCTGGACCTCTGCACCCGTTACCTATTCCAGATGGCCAGGGTGACTTTGTTGCAATGGATTTCATTGGCCCTTTGCCTGAGGAGCAGGGCTTTAATTGTATTTTAACGATGACCGATTGCCTGGGGTCGGAAATCTTGTTGATACCCACTTGTACGGATGTGTCGGCGAAAGATGTCGCCTTGCTGTTCTTCAACCATTGGTATTGTGAGCATGGGTTGCCGCGGGATCTTGTGTGTGATCGTGACCCTAAGTTCATCTCGCACTTTTGGCACGCGCTCCATAACTTGACCGGTGTCAAGATCAAAATGTTGTCTGCCTTTCATCCCGAGACTGATGGTGCTAGTGAATGTACCAATCGCACGGTTTGCCAGGCCCTGCGGTTTTATGTTGCCTGTAACCAGCGAGGATGGAGTAGTGCACTGCCACGTGTTCGTTTTCACATGATGAACACTATCAACTTGTCCACCGGTTTCTCCGGTTTTCAGTTGAAAATGGGGCGTTCTCCTCGTCTTTTACCTCCTCTCGCTGGCGATTCATTCCCTTCCACCGATTTGGATACCAAACACGCCATCTTGGCATTAAAAGAGTTGGAGTTGGACCTTCTGAAGGCTCATGACTGTATGGCCACGGCTAAGATTTCTCAAGCGTTTCAAGCTAATAAACAATGGATCTCCCGCCCGGTGTTTAAATTGGGCGATCAAGTTTGGCTGTCCACAGTACATCGTTGGCGTGAGTACAAGGCGAAAGGGGAGAACCGTGTCGCCAAGCTCATGCCCCATTTCGACGGCCCATATCAGATTATTGCGGTGCACCCTGAATTTTCAACGTACACTTTGGACCTTCCCAATAGCAAGATTTTCCCTACCTTCCATGTTTCTCTTCTCATGCCTTTTCACGCATCTGATTCTTCCTTGTTTCCAGGTCACGTTCAATCTTGGCCTGATGCTGTCATTGTTGATGGCATCAAAGAATGGCCGGTTGAGGACATCATCAATGAACGCTGATGTGGCCACCGCATGAAATACCTCGTCCGTTTCACCAATCAGCCTCCTTTGGAAGACCGGTGGCTTGCTGGCTCTCTGCTGCATACAAACGCCGCCTTGGATCATTGGCTTGCTTCAAGGCATCAAGAGTAGTGCGGTTGGGTTGGGGATGTTTTTCATTTCTTTTCAGCCACCGGTAGCTTTTTTCCCCACATTGGGGTTTTTGATGCACCCGCATGCGCTACGCTGTTTACTTATTATTTTTTTTACAATGGGGGAGGGTGTAATAGGACCATCGGATAAGAACGTCATAGATCATCATAGATCGTCAAATCATACGTCATACACTGCGGAACCGCAAACAGACAAACAAACATTAGTTACTTTTATAAGTCAGGAGTAGATGACCGTTCGCTAGTTCCTTCTTTTCCTTCTTCTTGTCTTCGTTACTTTGACGACCAACATAGTTTGATCCTGCTTTCCGACTGTGGATTAAGTGATTTGTCTTGACGTATAGTCGAGGATTTACACTTTTTTTCTTTCATAGAGTTTTGGAGAATATTGTCCTCAAGTAGAACAATATTTTTTTGTGTATTGGATATTTTCTTTAAGGATTTGGCAGTTATGATAGCAAGACATAGGTGTTTTACAGTTGTCTTCTCTGTTTATATGCTTGCAAAATATCCGCAGCATTGCCTAGATTGCGTTCAGGTTCCCAGGAGTTGTCATTTGGACCATAGTTTTTCCATTTAACCAAATATTGATAACCTGTTCCACTCTTTTGGTGTGCGAGAATCGCTTCAACTTCAAACTCCTCCTGTCCATTTATGAGATCAGGAGGTGGAGCCATGTAATTTGGTCCATGCATTTTGGTTTCCTTGTATGGCATAAGGAGTGATGTGTGAAAGACTGGATGAATGCGCCATTGTTTCAGAAGTTTGAGTTTATATGTTACTGGTCCTAATACTTGCTCAATGGAGAAGGGTCCTTCTTGTTTTGGCACTAGTTTCCTAGATTGGTAAGAAATATTAAGGTTCCTGTTTTCAAGCCACACTTTGTCTCCTATTTTGAATTTGATTGACTTGTCTCTGATTCGTCTAGCAACCATTTGTCTGGCTAATTCATGCACAGCAAGCACCTCTTCTCTAGCTTTTTGTAATAGCTGTAATTGTTCCTCTGCTGCTGGTGCCATCATTTTCTGCGCCGCAGTGGGTAACGCAACAGGGTTTGTTCCATACATAAGCTGGAATGGTGATGCTCTAACTGAATCATGATGACAATTATTATGGGCGAATTCAGCAATTGGTAGTAGTTGTTTCCAAGTATGGGCTTTGTTTGCACAAAATATTCAAAGATATACTTCCAGTTCTTGATTAGCTCATTCTGTTTCTCCATCGGTCTGTGGGTGATAGGCAGTGCTCATTCTGTGATTGATTCCTAGTGTTTTTCTGATTTCCTGGAAGACTTTAGCTGATAATTGTGGTCCTCAATCTGAGATGAGTATGTCAGGTAACCCAAAGTGTTTAAAAATTTCGGAAATGTAGAGGTCTGCTGTTCCTAATGCATTGATGGTTTTCTTACAAGGAGTGAAAATTACCCCCTTCATAAGACCATGGTCCACCATGACCAAAATTGAGTCGAATCCGTCAGAAATGGGAAGATTGGTGATAAAGTCCAGCGTGACTTGTTGAAATGGTCAAGTCGCCTTAGATCCAATTGGCAGGAGGGCTGGGGTATTAGGGTGAGTGTTCATCTTCAGTTGCTGACATGTAGCGCAGCCTGTAATCCATTCCTTGATGTGTTTATACATTCCTGGCCACCAGTAATCTTGTTGTAATAGTTCTAAGGTTTTCAAATGTCCAGGGTGTCCGGAAGTAGGCAACTCATGAACTGTTTTGATAATACTTGTGCGGAGCATTCCAAGATCAGGGATATACACTCTGTCAATGTACCAGATGATTCCGTCAACGAACACCCAATCCTGGAGTTTAGACCCAATAGGTGGGGCGCATTGTGATTCTATAACTTCAATGATGGTTTTCCCAAAACTGTCAAGTGATGTGGCATCTCAAATTCTCTGAGTGAGGTCTGTAGCAATGAGGTGGATGAACTTATTGTCTGGTAACATGATTATATTGTCTGGAGAGTGTCGTCATCTTTCATGTGGTCTGGTCTGCGAGACAATCTGTCAGCTTCAAACATTTTTGTTCCAGGTACATGTTCGATTTTCAAATCAAACTCTGATAGCATCATAGACCATCAAGCCTGCCAGGGTGTTAACTGCTGTGGAGTTCTGTAGAACGAAAGGTTCTTGTGATTCCAATGGACTATTATAGGGTGTGATGCACCATGTAGCAAGTGTTGCCATGCTTGCAGTCCTTTAATGATTACCAGTAGTTCCTGATTGTATATCTGGTAATTTTGTTCCATCATAGTTAAGGCATGCGATATAAAACCACAAGGATGAAGAGATCCCAATGCATCAGCCTGCTTCAATACTGCACCAGTAGCCTTATTAGAGGCATCTGTTTGAAGGATGAATGGTCTAGTGGGGTCTGGCATGCGCAGGACAGGCATGGACAAAAACTTGTGCTTCAAAGTGGATTGACAATCAGGTGTCCAACTGAAGGTTAAACCTTTCTTCATTAAATCCATCAATGGCTTTGCTATGGTGGCAAAATTGCCAATAAATTGTCAATAGAAGTTTCCAAATCCTAGGAAGGATCTAACTTGCTTGGCCGTAGTGGGTGTTGGCCAATCTCTGATGCCAGCAAGCTTAATGGGATCCATCTGAATATGACCAGGCATAATAACCATGCCTAAAAATTTGACTTCTTGAATGCAAAATTTGCATTTCTCTAATTTTAGGAATAGGTCCTTTTCCTGTGGGCATTTCAAGACTTGTTTGGTTCATTCCCATATTTCTTCCTTTGTTTTTCCATAGATCAAGATGTTGTCCATATAGATAATGAGCCATCCTTTGTTTATCATATCCTGGAAGTACTCATTCATCATGGTCTGGAATGTCAAAGGCGAATTGCAGAGACCAAAAAACATTACTGTTGGTTCATATAGACCATGATTAGTAATAAAGGTGGCTTTCCATTCATCACCTTCCTTGATTCAGACATTGTTATATCCCCATCGTAAATCAAGTTTAGTGAAATAATTTGCGCCTTCAAGTTTTGTCATTAGGTCTGAAACTAGGGGTAATGGGTAGGCATTCTTGATTGTCCATTTGTTAAGGTATCAATAATTCTGGCAAGGTCTAAGTGCATCGCTTTCTTTCTTTGAAACAAAGAAAAATGGTGACGCTTGGGGTGATTTGGATGGTCAAATATATCCTTTATCCAGTTGTTCTTTAATCCATTTGTTGAGAGTTGATTGCTCCTTTAATGATAACAGGTAGATTTTGCTAACTTTTGGTGTGAATCCAGTTTTGAGTTCAATTGCATGATCCCATGGGCGTGATGATGGGAAGCGTTCTGACGCTTTCTTTTCAAAGGTAGACTGGGGGATGTATTCAGTTGGTAAGACAGTTGGCATTTCATTGCGCTTTGCTTGGTGTCCAAATGCCTGTGATGCAGATGTCTTTACCCTTATCCAATATTTGTCTTCTCCCCATTGTTGAGTGTCCAGCGCCATGTGCCAGATAGGTTTATCATCCTCTAAATCATCATCTATTTGGAGGGTTTTCTTTTGCCAATCAATAGTAGGATTATGTTTTTCTAGCCATGGTATTCCAAAGATAATTTCTTGATCCCCCAAGTTCGTGATCCATAACCAATTATCATGTGGTTTTCCATTGATGGAATAGGTGAGATGAGTCCGATGTGTGATCATGTCATTTTGGTTAATAGTTCCATTGGTGTTTTTGACTCTAATTGGTTGTTTTAATTCCTCTTTTGGCCAATCTTTTGATATGCATTCATCAATGAAGTTTCCTTCTGCTCCACAATCAATGAGGGCAGATATTTCAGTGGGTTTATTGTTTGTTTGCACAGTGATGGAAATCCATTTGTCATTATTGGATTGTACAATTACAGAATCAAGTGCTAACTGTTCAACTTTATGGGAGGTGTCAACTGCTTTCTGGCACCTCCTTCTTAAAAAACCCTCAGTTTATAACAGGCCAGGGGCCTTACGAGACATCATGGGACACCAATGGTTGAGTCAGCACATGGGAGCGCTCACCAGAGGGCAAGATGATGGTTGGAGGAACCATCCAATACTATATACAGAAGGACGGCCGGACTAGGAAGGTGGATTGCCACCTTGATGGCATCACACTCAGCATCAGTGCATAGGAGGATCAGTGCATCAAGCCATCACACATCAGACAAAGGCGCAAGACTGTCACATGTCTATAAAGGATTGCAATTGGAACACACAATGCCTCAAGGCATTGCTCCTTATGGTCAGGGTCTAGAGCAGTCCAGAAGAGGTCTATGAGTGGAGTCAGAGCGGCCGCACCCATATGCACTCATATGCACAGCAACTGCGGCAGTGCCAAGCACATGCTCACCAAGGACAATAAGAGTGAGTCAGACTGGGGGAGTGCCAATTGTTACAGTTCTCTTTTTGTTTCGTCTCCGTGTCTCCGTGGACTGTTTATATCCATCATTACCGCGCAGTGTACAGCCTGGACACTATCTCCTTTCATAGTTACCTTCACATTTCCTTTCTCAGATAACTACAGCTTTATTCCCTTTTATGATTCTTTTGTTCTCCAACATAATATAAACCCCATGTACTGTAGAGTAACCTCAGTTCCAACTTAGACGAGTTTTGCTCTCAGCCTCACTCGATCTCGACGCTCTTCTTCCTCATCGTTCTCAAGACCTTTGTCATTGTTTGACTTAGTGTCTAGACTCTTTGTCCAGTGACTGGGAGCGGACCAAGACTCTGCTTGTTGCTGTTGACTTAGAACAAACCACGACAAGGGCATCGTCCGTAACACAAGTTGGAACTCAGGAATCGCTCAGTGCTTTGTCACTAGCCAGACATCATTGAGACCTGAACCTCTCAGATCAGATCGCCAAACGACTCCATTCATTATAGGCAAAAATACTACCTTGGGCGAAGGGAAGTCTATCCTTCTACAACAAATGAAGGGTGGTATTATGTTTCAACCACTAAGAAAAAGAACCAGCGAGTCCCAGAAAGTTTCTTCGAAGGAGAATACAGAGAAGGAAACCCTGACAAAGATTACCAGCAGAAACTTGGATTAATTGGCATAAACAAAGAAAACGATTCAGATAGCCGATTATTCTTCCACCAAACAAAGAACCAGAACTCACTTGGTGGCACAAATTTCGAGACACTGAGGATCTAACTGACGGAGTCTTCTCTGCACTCGAGGAATCTACTCTTGCCAAGTGGAACGAATACAAAGAACACAAGCAGATCAAGCTGGATCTAGATTTTGATAACGAACCGAAACAAGGAGAAAGTTCGAAACAAGCAACAGAACCAAAACAGGAACCTGAAATTGAAATGAAAAAGGATATGGCAGATGAAAAGGAAACATCTTCGAAAGGAATAAAAGGGATCTCCATTGAGAAATTCAAAGGACAACAATCCAAAGCGAAACATTTCATCTATGCATTCGATGACACCTTCAATCTAGATGAGGAACGATTTACCACTGCCAAGAAGAAGATCAAATACATTTTCCTACACTTAGGAGAGGAATTAGACGACTGGAAATCCAATATTCGAGAAGAATTGGATGAAGCAATTACAGACAAAGGAAAGAAAAAGGAAGAAGGAATGACGCTCTCTTGGGATAGCTACAGCAGTTTCAAAAGCGATTCTTAGCCGATTGGGGCGAATCAGACACCGCAGCCAGGACCTGAATGATCTAGATAAAGTCAAAGTGGGTGGAGATATTGATATCCCCACTTACATTCAGAAATTCCGATCGCTTATTCAGTCAACCGGAATCACAGGGTTCATGGTGCAGCAATCTATTTCTGTAAAGGACTTCCAGCATCAGTCGCAGCAAAAATCAAGAACTGCAGTCATCAATATGGAAACAGCTTATGAGGCTGCAGAGAGATTACACAACGCTTGGGAAACCCTGAAACTGATGAACGGTCCTCTGGATCAGGAAACGCGGAGAGACGTTTCAAATTTAACCAAAACTCAAGGAATTCGGCATCAGGATCAAAAGGGGTCAATGCCATAACTACTGGACGCCTTTCAGATGCCCAAAAGGAGGAATATCGGAAAACCGGCAAGTGTTTCCGATGCGGAACTCAGGGACACATATCCAGGGATTGCCCAAACAAAGGGAATGCCCAGACGACGCCAACAAATGGCCTCTCCTCAGAATCGCACTATTAGAACTATAGAGGAAACGACCTCAGAAGAATCAACTGCCCAACGCATTAGGGCACTATTAAAAGCACTCCCAGACGAGGAGTGCGAGAATACCCTCCAAGAACTAGAAACAGAGGGAAGGAGACGCCAGAAAGCAGTTGACGCCTCCATAAAGTTCAACAGTTAGCACTCGATTCTGTAATTGTACAATCCAATAATGATAAACGAATTCGATCACTGTGCAAACGAATGATAAACCCGCTGAAATGTCCGCCCTCATTGATTGTGGAGCAGAAGGAAACTTTATTGATGAACGCATATCAAAAAATTGGCCAAAAGAAGAATTAAAACAACCGATTAAAGTCAAAAACACCGACGGAACTATTAACCAAAATGGCATGATCACGCATCAAACTCGTCTTACCTATTCTATCAATGGAAAACCATATGATAATTGGTTATGGATCACGAACTTAGGGGATCAGGAAATCATCTTCGGAATACCATGGCTGGAAAAGCATAATCCAACTATTGATTGGCGAAAGAAAACCTCCAAATACAACAATGGGGAGAAGACAATACTGGATAAGAGTAAAAACATCAGCGTCACAAGCATTTGAACACCAAGCAAAACGTGACAAAAACCAACTGTCTTACCACCCGAGTACCTTCCCTGGCAGTCTACCTTTGAGAAAAAAGCATCGGAGCATTTCCCATCATCACGTCCATGGGACATGCGATTGAACTCAAAACTGGATTTACACCAAAATTTAGCAAAATCTACCCACTATCACTGAAGAACAGTCAATGCTCAATGAATGGATTAAAGAACAATTAGACAAAGGATATATTCGACCATCCAAATCACCACAAGCGTCACCATTTTTCTTCGTTTCAAAGAAAGAAAGCGGTGCCCTAAGACCTTGTCAGGATTATTGCTACCTAAACAATGGACCATTAAGAACGCCACCTACCTGTTACCCCTAGTTTGGATCTAATGACAAAACTAGAAGGCGCAAATTACTTCACTAAACTTGACTTGCGCTGGGGATATAAAATGTTCGAATTAAAGAAGGCAATGAATGGAAAGCTGCCTTCATTATGAATCATGGTTTATACGAACCAACAGTAATGTTCTTCGGCCTTTGCAATTCGCCCTCAACATATCAGACTATGATGAACGAATACTTCCAGGATATGATTAATGAAGGATGGCTCATTATCTATATGGACGATATTCTGATTTGTGGGAAAACAAAAGAAGAAATACAGAGACAAACCAAATGAGTCCTGAAGCGTTTACAGGAAAAGGACCTATTTTTGAAGTTAGAAAAATGCAAATTTTGTATTCAAGAGGTCGAATTCTTGGGCATGGTCATTACGCCTGGTCATATTCAGATGGATCCGGTCAAACTTGCTGGTATCAGAGATTGGCCAGTCCCCACACAAGTCAAACAAGTTAGATCTTTCCTCGGATTCGGAAATTTCTACAGACGATTCATCGGCAACTTTGCTGCTATAGCAAAACCATTAACAGACTTGACAAAGAAAGGTTTAATCTTCAGTTGGATGTCTGATTGTCAAATGGCTTTCAACGCATTAAAACACAAGTTTTCATCTATGCCAGTCCTACACATGCCAGACCCCATGAGACCATTTACCCTACAAACGGACGCCTCCAATAAGGCCACTGGAGCAGTGTTGAAACAAGCTGACACCTCCAGATCCCTCCATCCTTGCAGCTTCATATCACACGCCTTAACCACAATGGAGCAGAATTACCAAATCTATGACCGAGAACTACTGGCTATCATTAAAGGATTACAAGCATGGCGACATTTGCTGCATGGATCACCGCATCCCATCATAGTCCATTGTGATCACAAAAACCTTTCATTTTATAGAGCTCCGCAACGATTAACACCTTGACAAGCTCAATGGTCTATGATGCTATCGGAATTTGATCTGAAAATTGAGCACGTACCAGGAACAAAAATGTTTGAAGCGGATGCATTATCCTGCCATCCTGATCATATGAAAGATGATGACACTCCAGACGATGTTATCATGTTACCCAGTAACAAGTTTATTCGCCTTATCGCTACAGATCTTGCTCAGAAGATTCGAGATGCCACGTCACTTGATAGCTTTGGAAAAACCATCATCAAAGTCATAGAAACGCAACGCGCTCCACCTATTAAATCCAAATTACAGGATTGGGCATTTGTTGATGGAATCATTCGATACATTGACAGAGCATATATCCCTGATCTTGGAACACTCCGCACCAGTATTATCAAAACGGTTCATGAATCGCCTACTTCCGGACATCCTGGATGCTTGAAAACGCTAGAATTATTACAACGAGACTACTGGTGGCCAGGAATGTATAAACACATGAAGGAATGGGTTACAGGCTGCACTACGTGTCAGCAAATGAAGGTGAACACTCACCCCAACACCCCGGCCCTTATACCGATTGGATCTAAGGCGACTCGACCATTTCAACAAGTAACCCTGGACTTCATTACTGATCTTCCTATTTCTGATGGATTTGACTCAATTTTGGTCATGGTGGACCATGGCCTTATGAAGGGGGTAATTTTACTCCTTGTAAGAAAACCATCGATGCGTTGGGAACAGCAGACCTTTACATCTCCGAAATATTCAAGTGTTTTGGTCTACCAGACGTACTCATTTCAGATCGAGGACCGCAATTCTCAGCCAAGGTCTTCCAAGAAATCAGAAAAACATTAGGAATCGATCATAGAATGAGCACCACTTATCATCCGCAAACCAATGGAGAAACGGAATGAGTTAATCAAGAACTAGAAGTATATCTTCGAATATTCTGTGCAAACGAAGCGCATACTTGGAAACAATTATTACCAATCGCCGAATTTGCCCATAACAATTGTCATCATGATTCGGTTAAAGCATCGCCTTTCCAGCTTATGTATGGAACAAACCCGGTTGCACTACCCACTGTGGCGCAGAAAATGACGACACCAGCAGCAGAAGAACGGCTATAGCTGCACATGAATTTGTTAGGACGGATCCCACCACAACCACAAGCCTCAAGAGAAGATATAGATTATGAGACGAGACTATTCAACACAATAGAGTAGTAACCTGGTAGGAGGAAACTATCTAGAGTCTTAGAGACTCCTACCTACAATGCACCACCTTATATACCCCAGCCATGGTCTGTGCGCAGCAGCCTCATGCCCCTAGGGCTATGCGCATGCAGCAACGAAACCATAGCAACTATCTACGCCTTCCTGCAATGTCCGTGTCCCCATCCAGTCCTTATTGTCTTCTTATCGGCACAGCCCCTGGCTGACTAACCGCTGACCTAACCGATGGGCGCCTTTGACATAGGGGCTGGCGCCTACGAGTCCTGTATACCTATGCGTCCATAGGGCCCCAGAGAAAATAGATAAAAATAGGAAAAATAGCCAAAAAGTTGTAAGGTTGTAACAGAATTAGCCAGACAAATGGTGGCTAGACGAATTAGAGACAAATCAATCAAATTCGAAATAGGAGACAAAGTTTGGCTCGAAAACAGGAATCTTAATATTCCATACCAATCCAGGAAACTAGCACCAAAACGAGAAGGACCCTTCCCCATTGAGCAAGTCTTAGGACCAGTGACGTATAAGCTCAAACTTCCGAAACAATGGCGCATTCATCCAGTCTTCCACACATCACTCCTTATGCCATATAGGGAGACTGAAACGCATGGACCAAATTACACAGCCCCACCTCCTGATCTCGTAAATGGACAAGAAGAGTTTGAAGTTGAAGCAGTTCTCACACACCGAAATCGTGGAACAGGATATCAGTATTTGGTTAAATGGAAAAACTACAGTCTGAATGACAATTCCTGGGAACCAGAATGCAATCTAGGCAATGCTGCGAATATCTTGCAAGCATATAAACAGAGAAGACAGTTGTAAAACACCACTGTCTCGCTATCATAACCGCCAAATTCTTAAACAAAACATTTGATATACAAAGAAGTACTGTTCCACTTGAGGACGGTATTCTCCAAAACTCTACAAAAGATTTCAAGGATGAATCATTAAAATCCCTATCTATCACCCTCCAACCTCCCATTAGGATTACCACGATTCTACAAAATCATCCGGACACAAGCAGCTTGACAGATTGCACCCAGAGTCTCAAGACTAACCACTGGACACCTAACACATCCACAAGGACATGTAGAATTCCCATTTAACACTCGCCTTCATTATCTCCCAAATATATGGATCTTACATTCGATCCTGAGGAATTACCATATTATCCTGATGCCAGATCATATCTTCCATCACCCAATGTACCTTTGAATCACAGATATGAGGTGTATGAGGAGATGGCCCTTTGAAGAGAAGACCCTGAAAAATATGCCTTCATTCAGAATCTAAAACGCGCTGGCAAAGAAATCGAAATATACCACTGGGTTGCTGATTGGCATGTCCCAAATGCACAAACCAATTTCGACGATGCAATGGATAGCCTGGATTTTCTGAATGTATTTGTTGATGATCCTGTTATTCCTGACGCACCGGAACAAGCCATCGCACAAGGCGATGACCCTATTACAGATAACGAACATGGGAACGAGGTTTCTACCGTTACCAGAAATGAATTAAGCGAATCAGAAGAATCTGATGGAGAACTCAAATACGTTCCCACCATCAGAGCGCCCGTGTCATCTTACCAATTTTCGGAAGAAGAGCTCCTGACTGTCAATTATGATGACAAAGTGTTCAATTGAACATAAAAGGACACTTTAGAATGCATCGGATTCCCCAACCTACTCAACACATCATGCCTGCTTTCTTCACCACCATTGCCTACCTCGTCGCCTTTGCCTTTGCCCTCCTGGTCACAACATGTGGCCATTGTTATGTTGAACCCGTCGCCGTCCTCTCGCCCTTCCTCGCCACCACCCAAGACCTCCCCCTCGAGGTCTTTGTCAACACCACCATCACTATAGATGACTTCGAATTTGCTGATCTCCCCAAACTTCACGAACATCCAGCAGAACTGGCTGACACCATCACCATCCCCATCGTACCCGCTCCGCCCATCATCACCTGCCCTCGCAACGCCATGCTCAACAACGTCAGCGATAACCTTGCTACCCTGGTCACCTACTTCAACTTATTTTCCGAGCCACTCGACTTCATCACCGCCCTCACCCTTACCACCAATCCACATACCCTCACCTACAAGGAATGAGACGTGATGCTTGCCCAAGCAAAACAATTACAGTGAGCAATTCAGAGTCTACAGTGGCGGGTAGAGACTGCTGACAAAGACGTCGGCAACATTATCAGCTGGCTGGAATCTAGGCAAGACCACAGTTGGATGAACTCATGGTAGAAGTTGGTGACTTCTCGCATACAAAGGGGGCAATGTTACAGTTCTCTTTTCGTTTCGTCTCCGTGTCTCCATGGACCATTTCATATCCATCATTACCGCGCAGTGTACAGGTTGGAACTGAGGTTACTCTACAGTACATGGGGTTTATATACGTTTGGAGAACGAAAGAATCGTAAAAGGGAATAAAGCTGTAGTTATCTGAGAAAGGAAACGTGAAGGTAACTACAAAAGGAGATAGCGTCCAGG
>JAEBUS010000149.1:56339-68948 GCA_023014475.1 Amanita pallidorosea | reverse complement strand
GATACATTGACAGGGCGTATATCCCTGACCTCGGAACACTTCACATGAGTATTATTAAAAACAGTTCATGAATCGCCTACTTCCGGACATCCTGGACGCCTGAAAACGCTAGAATTATTACAAAGAGATTACTGGTGGCCGGGAATGTACAAGAATGTCAAGGAATGGATCACTGGATGTGCCACATGTCAACAAATGAAGGTGAACACTCACCCCAACACCCCAGCCCTTCTACCAATCGGATCGAAAGCGACTCAACCATTTCAACAAGTGACCTTGGATTTTATTACTGATCTTCCCATTTCTAACGGATTTGACTTAATTTTGGTCACGGTGGACCATGGTCTTACGAAGGGGGTAATTCTTACTCCTTGCAAGAAAACCATCGACGCATTAGGAACAGCAGACCTTTACATTTCCGAAATATTCAAGCGCTTTGGTCTACCAGACGTACTTATTTCAGATCGAGGACCGCAGTTTTCAGCCAAAGTCTTCCAAGAAATCAGAAAAACGTTAGGAATTGATCATAGGATGAGCACTGCGTACCATCCACAAACTGATGGAGAAACAGAACAAGTTAATCAGGAACTAGAAGTATATCTTCGAATATTCTGTGCAAATGAAGCCCATACTTGGAAACAACTACTACCAATCGCCATCACGACTCAGTTAAAGCATCGCCTTTCCAGCTCATGTATGGAATGAACCCGGTTGCATTACCTACTGTGGCGCAGAAAATGACAGCACCAGCAGCGGAAGAACGGCTACAGTTGTTACGAAAAGCTAGGGAAGAGGCACTTGCTGCGCATGAATTAGCCAGACAAATGGTGGCTAGACGAATTAGAGACAAATCAATCAAATTCGAAATAGGAGACAAAGTTTGGCTCGAAAACAGAAACCTTAATATTCCATACCAGTCCAGAAAGCTAGCACCAAAACGAGAAGGACCCTTCCCCATCGAACAAGTCTTAGGACCAGTAACATATAAGCTCAAACTTCTGAAACAATGGCGCATTCATCCAGTCTTTCACACGTCACTCCTTATGCCATACAGGGAGACTGAAACACATGGACCAAATTACACGGCCCCACCTCCTGATCTCATAAATGGACAAGAAGAGTTTGAAGTCGAAGCGGTTATTGCACACCGAAAACGTGGAGCAGGATATCAGTATTTGGTTAAATGGAAAAACTACGGTCCGAATGACAATTCCTGGGAACCTGAACGCAATTTAGGCAACGCTGCGGATATTCTGCAAGCATATAAACAGAGAAGACAGCTGTAAAACAACCATGTCTCGTTACCGAAACCGCCGAATCCTTAAACAAGGACGAATCATTACATTCCCTATATATCGCCCTCCAACCTCTCCATTGGGATTACCACAGTTAACAAAAATTATCCAAACTCAGGCAGCTCGACAGATCGCACCTAGAGTCTCAAGACTAACTGCTGGACATTTAACACACCCACAGGGACATGTGGAATTCCCATTCAATGCTCGTCTTCACTATCTTCCAAAATATATGGATCTTACATTTGATCCAGAAGAGTTACCATACTACCCGGACGCCAGATCACCATACCTTCCATCGCCTAACAGACCTTTAAATCACACATATAATGTGTATACCAAAGCAGCCCTTCGTCGAGAGGATCCTATTACCTATGCTTTCATTCAGAGTCTGAAACGTGCCGGCAAAGAAATTGAAATTTATTGATGGATTAACAACCGACATGTTCCAAACGCAATCGCCAACTTCAACAATGCATTGGAAAGTCTAGATTTCCTTGATGCGTTTGACGATGCAAACGGACCCACCATACCCAATTCACCTGATCAGGTCACCTCGTCCCGCAATTCCTCGGACGTAAATCTCGAACATGGGAACGAGATTTCCACCACGACCAGGAACAGACTAGACGAATCAGAAGAATCTGATGAAGAACTCGAATATGTTCCCACCATCAGAGCGCCCACGTCATCTTACCAATTTTCGGAAGAAGAGCTCCTGACTGTCAATTATGATGACGAAGCGTTCAATTGAACATAAAAGGACGCTCTGAAGCACATCGGATTCCCCAACCTATCTGTCATAATCATGCCCGCTTTCTTCACCACCATTGCCTACCTTGTTGCCTTCGCCTTTGCCCTCCTGGTCACGGCATGTGGCCATTGTTACGTCGAACACGCCGCCGTCCTTTCACCCTTCCTCGCCACCGCCCACGACCTCCCCCTCGAGGTCTTCGTTAACACCACCATCACCATATTGAAACAATGGACAGCAGCGCATTGCACTAGCTAAGTAAGGTTTCAATTTACTTACATTTATAGCTGGTGTTGCCTTAATAAAACTTTGTAGTTTGTAAAACTGAGGGATAGTCGCTCAGAATGCCCTCCTTATATGCATTTCAGAAACCCTAACCTAAGTACAGTGTAATCTACCTATTACATAATACCGGTACCGCTAATGAGTCATTCTGAGTCTTCTTCTATTAATATTCCTTCTAAGATGTTCTTTATGACATCATATCCTTCTATATGAGTCATTCTTATTAATAGATATTCCATAACATTCTATATGACATCATAATGTTCTATATGACGTATTTATGAGTCATATGAGTCATATGAGTCATTTATGACTATCAGTGATGTCATAGGATGAGTCATGTCACTCTTGTGACTTGTCACGTCACACTGTCACGTTGTCACATAAGCGTGACTTCTGTCACACTTCTGTCACATGGCTGTGACATGTTGTGACATGTGTCACAAAACACGTGGTAATGTTATGTAAGCTATTATGATTAAATATGAAACACTAATTAATAGTTATTCTTATTATATAAGATATTAGATAAGATATTCATTACATTAGTTATTGTAATGAATGTAACTAATCTAATGTAACTATTATAATAACTATCAGAGTTTCGACACTCCCCCTTGTTGAATATTTTATCAATTGTGTATACCACACACACTCAAGCATTTTATTATGCTTATTCAACATAAGGTTCTTGGTTAAGATATCAGCCGCTTGATCTTCAGTTTTATATAATAGAGATCAACTAAATCTTCTTTCACGCATTGTCTGATATAATGATATCTTACATCCATGTGTTTCGTTCTTTGTTCTTGAGCTGGATTAGAAGCCATGTAGATAGCTGCTTGATTATCCATTATTAAAGGAATGGATTGTATATCATATCCAAGTTCATTAAACAAATTCTTTAACCATGATATCTGTCTGCATGCGTCTGATGCAGCCATGTATTCAGCTTCTGTTGAAGATAATGCTATTGTTTTTTGTTTAGCTGATTTCCAGTATACTGGTGCTCCTGCTAATTTTACAACCATACCAGTTGTTGACTTCCTATCAATTGGATTTGAAGCCCAATCAGCATCAGCATATACAATTAAACCATAAGCATCACGACCATCATATTTTATACAATAATCTAATGTGCTTCCAACATATTTGATTATGTGTAATGCTTTATTAATGTGATCCATTGTAGGATTGCTCACAAATTGTGACATTAATATCGTAGCATAAACGATATCCAATCTAGTACACATTGCTAGAAATAATAATGATCCTATCAACTGTTGATAGTATGTGATCATTTCAGGTGTAGCTTTGCCTTCTATTTGTTTATTTGGTACATAACCAGCTGGTAAAGGAGTATTAACTGGTTTTGCATTTATTAAACCAAATCTTTCAACAATCTTTTGGCATATTTGGCTTGATCAATTGTGACAGTACGTTTACTTTTGTCTATCACAATATTCATTCCTAGATATTCACTTAGATCTCCTAAGTCTCTACTTTCCCATTTATTCATAAATTTCTTTTTAAAGTCATCAACAGTCTTTTCATTATTGCCCATGAATATTATGTCATCAACATATAAGATGATAACAACAATGTCTTTGTTGTTTCTGTAGACATATATTCCTGTATCAGCATATAATCTTCTAAACCCTAGTTTAGTTATACTGTTATGTGCTTGTATATTCCAAGCTAAAGATGCTTGTTTCAAACCATATAAAGCTTTTTTCAGCTTATATACTTTATTAGTATCTTTGGTTTTGAAACCTTCCGGTTGTTCCATATATATCTCCTCTTCTAATTGGCCGTATAGAAAAGCAGTTTTAACATCTAGTGCTTTGAGTACCCATCCCTCTAAAGCTGCTAATGCTAGTAAGATTCTGACAGTCTCAATCTTGAAACCGGGCTAAATGTGGCTCCAAAGTCTATTCCTGGTACTTGTGAAAAGCCTTGAGCAACCAATCGCGCTTTATATCTATTATCCGATTGCTTTATAGTGTAAACCCATCTACATCCAATAGGTTTCCTGTCTTTAGGTCTGTTTACTAATTCCCAAACATTTCTACTCTGTATAGATTTAATTTCTTCTTCCATAGCAGTTACCCATTTTGAATATGATTGAGGATCCTTATCTTTTATCTTGATAAGATCTCTATATACAACAGGTATTCCTTTTCTTCTGTTTTCTTGATCATTGAGTTTCGATGCTGCTTTTGATAAGAGAAATTTATCTCTTTTTGCTTGTACTTTCTTTAGCCAAGCTTCATTATCAAATTCTAAATCATTAGATTCTGAATCTAATTTTGTATCCATAGTAACCGTCTTATCTAGATCAATATCTGGTATAGAAGGTTTCTTTATTATCTCAGGTAATAAGATTTTCTTTTCAAATCTAGGCATTGGAGTTAAATCTGATTTAACATCTGATTTATTTGTTTCTACAGAAGTTATTTTCTTAGTATTCTTTTTAGGAATAGGTCTAAGATCTTCTACAGTAAGTTCTGCCATATTAGAATCTGACGTTCTAATGTTTGGATGTTTTTTCTTTCCATACAAGTCTTCAGTAACTTTTTGAACTTGTTTGTCTATTTTATCATTTAGTTCTTTATCATTCTTAATTCTGTTTTGAATGACATCATTCCATTTCTTAAAGTTAAATTCAGCTTCAATTTTAGCTGGATGTTTATCTCCATAAACATTATCTTTAATAACTTTAACTTTTGGAATCCTAGATGATTTTCGTGTTCCAAACTTTTGTTGTATGACAGCTCTTTCCTGTTCTCTAAATCCAAATGGATTTCGAGCTTGTTCATCTGGATTAATAGACTGTTCTAGTATCGTAGATCTAGAAACTGGTTTATCATTACCAAGTCTATTTCTTTTAACTTCTCGAAGATCTAACTTCTTTCCAACACGTTTAACTCCTTTAAATAAATCTATATTCTTTCTATAGTTTATGTCAAGATTTGACTTAGGAAGTTGAAAAGGTGTTTCAATTAATGATTTACTTTTATTAAGAGTATTTTAGATTTATTCAGATTTTCAATCTGTTTTTCAAATTCTCTTATCTTAGCTAATCTTTCATCATCTCTTTGTGATTTTTTATTTGTAGATGATTTCTTTAATGAAGGAGTATCAATAGCTTTTTGTTTTCCTTTATCAGTAAAATATTTAAAGGAATCATTAATTTCTTTCATTTTTTCGAAGTTATCATCAATTCTTTTTGATACTTGACTACTTCTAAAACCTTTTGTTTCAGGATCTTTTATATCTTCATCAAGATCACTTTTACTTTTATACATATCAGATATATTCAAATCTGATTCTGAATGTGAATCTTTCTTTGATCTATATGAATTACTTTTAGATATATTAGAATCATTATCACTTTCATCTGCTGAATATGATTTTGTGCTATGATATGAAGAATTACTGTCATATAGATGATTGTCTAATTCCTTATTAGACTTATGATCATCTGAATCCGACGAATCATCATCATCTAAATTATTTGAATCATGAAATGATTTCCTTTTATCATTGATTGTAGTGTCATGATTATAATAATTCTTGTTTGATGGAATTGTTTTAAGATCTAAAGATGTGGGTATATCTTTATGAATAAGTTTATCTTTTGTTAATTTGGGAAATATGTTTTCGTCAAAGATGGCATGTGTAGCAATGACTATAGTATTTCTTATCATTCATGAACTTATATGATTTGCTTTCATATCCAATGAATATCATCGGTTCAGCTCTTGGTGATAATTTATTCTTTCTTCTTTCTTTTACTATATAAACATATGCTAGACATCCAAATATCCTGAAGTTTGACATGTTAGGTTTTTTGTTCATCATATTTTCATAAGGTGTTTTCCATTTCGTTCTTCTTAATGGTGTACGATTATATATGTGGACTGCAGTATCAAATGCAAATGACCACCATGATTTAGGACAACCGATTCTAATAAAAGTGTATGTGCTTTCTTTAGAATGGTTTCATTCAATCGTTCAGCTCTACCATTTTGTTGATGAACATGTGGAGCACTTAGTTCATGTTTAATACCTTTTTCTTGAAAATAGTTATTTAGCTTTTGATTTACAAACTCTCCCCCTCGATCTGAACGCATACTTTTTACTTTTAAATTGAGTTGATTCTCAATATATATAATATGCTTTAATAGCAGTAAAAGTATCAGCTTTAGATCGAAGTAATGTTACATAAGCAAAAGAAGAATAATCATCTAAAATTAATAAAGCCCATTTTTGTTTATGGTAAGACTGAATAGGTAATTCTATCAAGTCCATATGTATCAATTCTAGCAAGTAGTTGCTCTATTAGTTGAAACGTGATATGGTTTGTTATCAAGTTTTCCCATGATACATGATTTACATATGTTTTTCATATGTGGTTTATTAATTTTAGAACTATTTTCAGTATTTCTGAACATATGACTTAACACGTTATCACTTGGATGTGCCATTCTTCGATGCCAAATAAAATAATCAATAGTTTTAGAACTATTATTTAATAACAAATGTTGTAAAGGTCTTTTAATCTCAGTAGATAACCAACTTATAGAGTTAGTTTCTAAAGGATATCCTGTCAACGTTATGTTTCCCTTGTGTATAATAGTTTGTGTTTTTGTGTGATATACTTCATAATTCATACTAGTAAGTTGTGGTACAGAGATAATTCTGTATGGCAACATTGGCATATAACATACGATCCAGTTTAGCATATGTTTTCCATGTCGGAAACATACTTGGCCTTGGCCTTCAATGAGTGTTTTCGCATTTTTGTCTGCAGTAGTAACTTTAACTGGTGTGATAAATTTCTTATATGACATAAAGTCATTTATAAATGGTGTACAATGTCTGGTAGCTCCAGAATCAATTACCCACTTATCATTCTTATTTAAGAGTAATTTGTTCACTAGGAACCCTATATTCATAATTACTATATACACAATTGTATCTACTGTTATTCAAAGCTTGATCTGATGCGTTCAACACATCTACATTGGTAAGATTATCAAGCACTAAAACAGTATTAGATAAGTAATTAGAATGGTTTAAATTTGTCACATACCCAAATGGATCATCCTCATCAGATGGTCCTCCAGAGTTACTCTCAGGATTAGTTATATCCATATTTTCGACGTTATTATTGATGTTTTCATCAATATATTCAATGCCACTGTTATAACCATCATTTGCATCATTATAGTGTTCCTCACTACTGTCTGATTGCGATTTAAGGTCCGGAACTGAACTATCATCAGTTTCTGCTATAGGTGAAAATGGAATTTGAGGCGTTAAGAAGATTCTTTTGAACTCTGTTCCTTCAGGAGAAAGTTCATAATCTACTACCTCATCTCGAAGATATTCCGGAGGATAAGCCAACATAGTATCTATGTAATGGAAACCTATTCTATCTAATAAATCATGATTAGATGTGTGTTCAGGTATCTCTTCCTCAATATTTCCTATAGTCTGAATCGGTTCATCAATCGTCATATTATTTGTAAAGTGAATAATGTTATGAGAATCTTTCTTATTCTCATGTTTATACTTATTCAACTCTGCAATTAAAGCTTTATTCTTCAGCTTTTTATTATCACGATTTGTGCATTCCGTTTCTTTTATCATCTTTAGATAAAGAAGATGCATTTGCTTTATTAGCAAATCTATTATTGCTTTGACGAGGTGTGAACGATCGTCTATTATTGAATCTGCCTCTAAAAGATCCTCCTCTAAACCTATTGTTTGGAAATTGATTACTAGATTGTTGATCATTCCAAGATGGTTTAGTGTTTGGATATTTGTTGATATTAGATCCAATGTTAGCAATTTGAACGGTTTGTCTGCCACTCCTTGCTTTCGATTGCATGAGATTCCATTCATTTGAATTTTAGGAACTATCTTTGCTGACGTGAATTCGTCAATATTGCTATTAACAATATTAGTAACCAAAGTACTATATTGTTGATTTAAAGCGTGTAAAATGAAGAAAGTCAATACAAAATCTGGAAGTTTGTATTTATCTTCAGTTCCTAAATCAGAAACAGCTTTCATCAGTTTAGAGATAGCTATAATGGGATCTTGTCCTGGTTTCATAGACCAACTGAATATGTTTTTGTATAAAATGAAATATTTGGCTATTCCAGTCGTTCCAAAAACTTTATCCAATTCAGCAATAGTTTGAGCTGGAGTTCTTTAACGTAAGACCATAGATTGGTTGCTAATGCCATTTTAATAATAGCATTTGTCTTTGCAGAATTTTCATCCCAATCAAGTCTTTCATTATAAACAGATTTATACTTCAATTCCCAATGGGTTTTTTCTTCAATGGTAGATTTTTCCGTAGGTGGTGAAGGATAACCTTCTTTTTCTCTAGTTACGTATTTAGTGTATCCTTTCATGGCTAAGTATGCCATCAAAGTTTCTTTCCACTTTTTATAATCCATTACTCCATTAAACACAGTAACCATTTTTTCTAGTGATTCTTTATCGTCTTTTCCTCCACATAAATAATTTGCCAATCTATTTTTAGAGGAAACAAAATCATCTAGAGTCCACCAAGCAAGTCTAGACTTAAATTCTCAGTGAAATGAAGATGATTAATGCCAGTACGTTCATAAGTAAAATGAACGTTTCTTCTCCAATGTTGAGGATACGAGACGATTTCAGATAATTTAGGATACATAGGCCAAACTTGTTCTTTATAGTATCTGGGTTGAAATAAAACCATATAACATAATCCATTCTTATTCCAAATAGGATGATTTTTAGTATGTTTTATGATATGTGTTTGTTTGTTAACCCTATATTTGACATTTATAAAGAACGGAAATGCAAGTTCTAATTCCTTTGCTTTAACGCTGAAATTAGATTGAATATTCTTATCAGATTTGATTCAGTACCTGAACCTGATTTCAAGAATTTCCTATTCGATGAAGAACTTGGTTCTCTTATAGGTGCAACGTTCTTCTGCCATCTAATTTGTGGAGCTTGAAAATTGTGAACCCTCTTCTTTCGTCGAAGATTCCTTGGTTTGGAAATATTGTTTTTCGGATAAACAATTTCTTCCGAATTTTCGTCAATCCAATCGGATGCTTTATGTGGTTCATATCCCAAGGTTTCTCATCATCATCTGATTTGTGTTCATCATTCCAACCGTTATCCTGATTTGAATCATCAGCTTTCTGTTTCTCACAGATCCTTTGTAGACGTTTGATTAAACCAGCAATGATTTCTTTTGTATTTAATAATGTTGGTTCAGGGGAATTATTAATACGTCCTTGAGACTCTGGGAATTGTTGAACGATGTTTTCATTATGGATGGTGAACGCGGTTTCTTCTTCTTTCAAAAAAGGATTACTCTTAGGATAATACATGTCGATGATATCATCAGGAACATATACGAAATTATCCAAGTTCGATGTATGAGTAAACTCATTTTGATGAAGTTTTTCATCAGATTTAACCGTTGGGAAATTATTCTTAGTCTGATTTTTGTTCTCATCGGACTGTGATAAAAAATTCATAATTGGACCATTTTGGTCCGCCTGTGTGAGAGTACATTGACTACTAGGTACTATACCTGGTAGTCGACACTGTCCTCGGAAAGCGCTGAGCTTCCCGAACTTCCGGATCTCGTCCGCGCTCGGGACGACGGGGCTGAATGCCTCCGGAGCTCCCGCTCCGGTCTCTCTCCTGCAACTGGTGAGAGGCTCTTGCCGGGCCGGATGTGACTGTATGGGGAATGACGTAGTTCCCTTCTTGTGACAGTTGTTGGAGTCCTCACAACCCCTGCATACGTACGCTGTCACAATGACATCAGCTTTTGATTTAATTAGCTGATTTAGATCGGTTACCTTAGGCTCATATTTGGCCTTCTCAAGTATCCGATTAAGCTCAATCAGAGCTTCCGCCTCCTGTTTTTGAATCTCCGACGCATGAACGGCCGCATCATAGTCTTCCTTGCTATGATAAACAAAACCGTCGTGGATCCAGATCGTGTGCTCGCGCTCTAGCCTCTTTCTGGCTAGCGCGTGGGAGAGATCCTTGGGATCATAGGGTTCATCAACCCTATGTGGCGTCAGATCAATCGACTTCTTGAGAGATTCGTATTGAGGCGCGGGACGTCCATCGTAGCAATTATAGTGACCCTGAGGGCCACTATACTGCGGGAATCCAGGGATGTCCGAAATCTGTTGTGGACGTGTGACAATCTCAGCGTCGCCATCTTCTTCTTCCTCATGTGCAACCTTGACAAACATATCAAGAAGACTGAGATTTACGTTCTCCTGAACGTATCTCCCATCATCAGACATATATTTGATGCCTAAAATATGCGGCTGCGGATCGTGGATGCTCCTGACTTCTTCAGTCAAGTAGCAGTCATAGATGAAGCTAAATGTGTGCAGGCGCGAAGCGAGATGAATCTGTGATGCCGGGCGATTGAAAGCCCGAACCGGCGGATATTGATCGTTACGTCAGGTGTGCCGTTAATACAATTGTAACTGGCACAAGTGTGCCATGTAGACCACACGAGCGAGACGCCCATAAGGGTCACATTTGAGCATATCCGTTTCTTCATATTTGGACATGATGTCCAAAACATCCTGCTTAGTTAATTTCTGATTGTTAATCAAAACTCGAGCGATGATGCCAGAGTTGATAAATCCGGTCTTTCCAATAGCTTTATCGAGATACTCGATAAGGTTGATTTGGTAAAAAGAGGACCGATGTGGTAAACTTGAGACATTTCGATTTGTTTCTAAAAATAGAAATATATTAGCCTAATTCTTTATTTCCCGAATGATACATGAGAAAAAAGGTGCTTATCAGGCTGTGCTATTTTTGAAACAATACGTCATGGACTTGTTCGGCAACGCAAACGACTCATTGTATGGATGTTGTATGCCAATCTCGTACCAGGGCTCCTTCAAATTCCCTGCGTACAAACTAGTATGTATGTATGTGTGTATGTGTGTATGTATGTATGTATCTGTGTAAGTGACATCCTCAGACGTCCTAATCTAGTTGGGGTGCTAGTCATCTGCCCAACAATAGTCTGCGTGTACGACGGAAGTCCGCCTCAGCACGACCTTTATACGAATTTTTAAATAATAAAATATAGAAGACCGACGAAAACGGTCATTATGATATATGCAATAACGTAACGGGCAATTGGGGGTGCGTGAAGCCTTTACAGGGAATCGGCCCTGTTATCCGCATATAGCGGCCCAAAATCCGTGTCTTTTTTAGTAGTGGTGTGACAAAACCACAGCATGTTTTAAGATCTGCCGATCCTGGGAGAATTTTGATTTCGTTGTTTCCCAACAACGCATGACTCCGATACATGACACCAGGTGTTTAGTCTATCTCCCCAGATAGTCTGTCACAAGTGTGACAGAGATGGTATCCCTGCTACCATCAAGCGATCATTTATCCCATGATTGGGTTAGCATCATTCGTAGGCGTGAGAGAAAAATGTCAAACACAGATCACCAAATCGACTATTAGATCTCATCTGTTCTATTGATAGAGGGCCATCAGCCATATCTTTAGAACGGATATTTTTAGAGATCTTTAGCATCAGTCGATCACACACAAACACAAAAACACTATCTACTACATTATACACTATAGACTTTTTCCTTCTAATAATACAACACCCATCCAATAGAGTACGTAGGAGGCAATATTGATGTTCTTGATTTGCTTCGGGCGATGTTAGAGGTGCGCTGATAGAGGGTAGAGGAACGGTCGCTGGTAAATTGCTCGTTGTCTTTGAAGCACTTAGACTTGAAGGTTCACGGCTGGACGAGGCAACACTTGAAAGCATTCGAAGTGCTTCTCCCCTGTTTCTGTTGAGGCTTGGATTGGTGACGGTCGAGTAAACGGCAGCTTAGGCAGAGATAATTCCCCTGCACCGCCGTTTGGTGAAGGAAGAGGCAATGGTGGAGCTGGCGATGGGGTCACGTTGGAAGTTGACTGAGCAAGCGTGCTAAGCGTGCCTGTAGCATTGGCGTGCCCAGCAGACTGAAGTGGTCCTAGCATAGCCTGGGACGTTAATTCTTCTCTCGATACCACAGAATCAAGTGGGGGCTTTGGCATTGCTGTCATTCTTTTGGTCTTTGCCTTCGGTTGCATCTCAGGGTTCAGGGGGGGGTCTCTGCGTTGCCTTATGACAGCAGGCGTTGGAGGAAATTGCAATGGCAGAAGAGCGAAGGGTTTCTCAAAGACTGCTCAAACGTC